>PYXC01002642.1:430000-442500 GCA_015244755.2 Tenualosa ilisha | reverse complement strand
TGTACAACTCTTTTGTGTCAGTTTAGTGAGTACATACTCCACTCCAGCTGAGGGAAGAGTGCCATGCATACTAAAGAGTCCTGAGGCAAAGGTGAAGTATGAATAATGGAGACCGATGAAGAAGGTTTTGAGGCGTAGCCCGGGCAACAGATGTTGCTGCCAGGCAACGGTGTGTGATCTTGTCAGCTGGTCAGTGTCAGCAGGAGTTGACGAGTGCTCTCTCTCTCTCTCTCTCTCTCTCTGTGTGTGTGTGTGTGTGTGTGTGTGTGTGTGTGTGTTTCTGTGTTTCTGTGGGTGTTGTCTCACAGGGGTCAGATGGGCAGCCTGGACCAAGAGGCCAGCCAGGTGATATTGTGAGTGGAGTACAGCACACACATCCACACACTGATAAACTTAATGTATTTCACTGATTGACTGAGTGATCAAGTGATCAATCAATCACTTGATCAGTCAAGGACTCCTTGATCGGTTGATAGCTGGGCTGGAAGGGATGCAGACAAACTGAAGGGTTTTATATGTTTTCCGCAGGGTCCTCGTGGCATGCCTGGACCCAGGGGGAACACCGGCCCCCCAGGACAAGCTGTGAGCACCACCATCACTCCCCCCTCTTAATCCCCTCTTTTTATACAGCAATGCAAACTATCCATCTTAGCCGTACATATAAATAGCTTAGGGTTGGTGTCAATTATACTGTGCTACAAGGATTAAAAGTAAGAAGGAAAGAAAAATAATGTACCTTAAAGAGCAGTGAAAACATCTGCATACTGTGCCTTCAAGGAGTTAGAGAGAAGTTTTTATGAGATTTATAGGCTTCTCTACAAAACACCCCTTCTGTTTCCACACTGTTTCCACTATCAAACACGCACACACACACATACGCATACGCACACACACAAACACACGCGCGTACACAAACATTTGCTCCAGCGTTCCTAACATTACCAGTTAGAGCTGACAGTTAGCATGATTTGTTCTTATGGTGACAGAATGTTGACTTCTGGTTTCTCCTCAGGGTATCCGTGGCATAGATGGAGTCCAGGGGTCAAAGGGCAACCTGGTGAGTGATAAGTGAGAGGCACTTGACCCCTCTCTGTGTCCCCAGGCAACGGGTAGATATCCTTGGCAAACAGATAAGAATTTGCTTTCCTCCAAGCCAGGACAATATCTGAGTTTATGTTAGTAGTGTATGTTTTACTAAGCTGGCTTTTGAGAACGATGGCCTCAATCTGAGATTGGTCTTGGTTTGGATACCGAGTTGTCATGTCCCACTTCTCAGAGGTGGGATTATGAAAATAAATAGGCTAAGGAATTTGGTAGCAATATATGTCAATAGGTTTACTAGGATATCGAAATTTGTTCACAGGATAGATGTGCACATAAAGATTTATCAAAACCTCTTGTGTGTTGTTTTGTTTTGTTGTCATTTTGTTGTTGTTTTTTACTGAAATGAGTATAATCTAACCTGTTCCATGGAGACGCAGAAAAAGTTGTCATGTTCTACTGAAGTGATGCAGATGTTTTTTTGTGAGGAATAATGTGACATCATTTCCTGTTTTTAGGGAGCACCTGGAGAGTCTGGAGCTCCAGGGCAACAAGGAAACCCTGGATTTTTGGTACTCACAAGCAAACACACATACCATACACACACACACACACACACACACACACATACATACTCACGCACAGACACAATCACACACATACACACATACAACCAACACACTCTCCCCCCCACACTCATTCCCTTACCTACACCACACACATACAGACACCAGTGTACACACACATACACACACACATCCATACACTCAAATCTCCTGTTCACCCTGTATATTTTCCTTTAAGCCTGTCTTCCTTATCCCTTTATCCCTTTATCTCTCTCTCAGTCCTCCTTCCTCTCTCCCTCTCTCCTTCTCTTCTTCTCTCACTCTCTTCCTCTCTCCTTCTCTCCCTCTCTCCCTCTCTCCCTCCTCCTTTTTTTCTGGTTCTCCGTCACCCACTGCAGCTTCTTCTCCTCTCTCTTTGCCTCTCTTTATCAAACTCTCCTTCTCTCTAACACACACACACACACACACACAGAACTTCTCTAATTGTTTCCTTCTCTCACAGGGTTTCCCAGGACCTCAGGGGCCTGTTGGGCTACCAGGGGAAAAGGTACGGCATACGCACACACACGCACACACACGCACACACACACACATCAATATGAGACTAAGTTAAGCTTGTTACTTCCATGTAGAGTTCCTGGACTCATCCACAGACAGAAAGGCAGACAGACAGATGTGTTTACACCAACACACACTCACAAAGAGAGAGTGAGAGAGAGAGAGACAAAAATTCAGTGTAGCCTACATGCATTGACTTAAAACATGCATTGCTTTGACTTAAAATAAAAACATACACATTTGCATTCTCTCTCAAAGATACAAACTCTCACTCTCTCTCTCTCCCTCTCTCTCTCTGTCTCTCTTACAGACATACACAAACACACACAAACGCACCCATACACCCACACACACTTGCATGCACACATACTCACACACTCACAAACACATAAAGAAACGGCTCCCCCTAGTGGTCAGGGTGTGGTCTGTGACACCATGAATCCATTTATCCATTACTTCTATTTTCCGAGAAAGATGCATTTCTGTGAAACATCCCATTAGTCATAGTACTCCCTTGCTCCAGTGCCCAGTGCTTTACCGGGTCATCTGAAATGATGGCATGACATTGATACCATTTGAATGTCATGGATGAGACTTCAAGAGTAAATGTAAATGTGTGTGTGTGTGTGTGTGTGTGTGTGTGTGTGTGTGTGTGTGGTGTGTGTGTGTGTGTGTGTGTGTCTTGCAGGGACCACAAGGGAAAAAAGGAATGAAGGGACTGCCAGGTATTGATGGACCTCCGGTGAGTCAACTCACACACATACACACTCTCTTCTCACTCTTACTCTCTCTCTCTCCCTTACTCTCTTTCTCTCTCTCTCTCCCTCACTCCTTTCTCTAATGCATGATCACATTATGCTTATGGGAGCATCTTGGCCAGCGGATAAGATAATGTCTCTTGTCCTGCAGGGTCACCCAGGACGAGAGGGACCACCTGGAGAAAAAGGACTTCCGGTACATTGTGTGTGTGTGTGTGTGTGTGTGTGTGTGTGTGTGTGTGTGTGTGTGTGTGTGTGCTTGTGTGTCTGTTTGCAGGAGGAACATGCAAATGAAACAATGTTTATAGTTTTGCGCTTGTGTTTTTCACAGGGTCCTACTGGAGTTCAAGGCCCTGTTGGATATCCTGGGGCTCGTGGAGTCAAGGTCTGTGTGTGTGTGTGTGTGTGTGTGTGTGTGTGTGTGTGTGTGTGTGTGTGTGTGTGTGTGAATGGAATGCAGTGTCTATATGATTATGAGTGTATTGAGGGTGGTTCAGTTTGTGAATTTGTGACTGAAAAATCTGAATGTAAATGCATATATTCAGGCGTGTGTGTGTGTGTCTGTGTGTGTGTGTGTGTGCGCAGGGAGCAGATGGTCTCAGGGGCTTGAAGGGAAGCAAAGGGGAGAAGGTGAGTGATGTGTATGCCCAGGTCTATGACCTACAACCCTGCTAAAGTCTAAGACCTTATGCCCAAGTGTTCAACCTAAGAATACACCCAAGTCCAAGAGATACATCTACTCCCAAGTCTGATGCTTGACTCTAAGGCCCTAAGGCTAAGAATTTATCCTCATGCTTTTGTCCACAGGTATTTAGTAAGCAAAACTTGTATCAAAAATTAACTTCCTTTTTTGCTGGCATTCATGTGCACGGCCATGATGCTGTAGTGTTCTGTCTATCTACTTTTTGTTAGAATATTGTAATTCATAGGTTTTACCAATAACCTATGAACTACAATAAAGAGCTGAGGTTAATTGCCGCCCATAATTAATCTCTGAGATTCTATTCATCACTGTTCATGAAATTTAGCAAATTTCTCCTATGATCCTCATGAAGACTTTTCTCTATGTGTTGTCCCAAAAGCAAAACAAAAGCATATTAATAAACACCTCTGGCTTTATACACAAAAAATCCTACAAAACATCTTAGACTGAATGGTGCACTATTTCAGCCACCATCTGGCATTACAGGTGCGGAAGTGCACATTTGAATCATCGCTGTCCAGAGTGCTGAGTGGTGGATGACTCTAAGTAGTCTCGCTGTGTGGTGTCTGACTGTCTCTCTGCAGGGGGAAGATGGCTTCCCTGGGGCCAAGGGAGAGATGGGAGCTAAAGGAGATAATGTAAGCTATCATTCTGTCACTCTCTCTCTTTATCTCTCTCTTTGTGTTTTTTCTCTCTCTCTCTCTCTGTCTCTCTCACTCTGTCTTTCTCTTTCCCTCTCTCTCTGAGGAACTTACTATTGTACTTGTGTCTGTGTCTGGTTGTATGTGCGTGAAGGTGTGTGTGTGTGTGTGTGTGTGTGTGTGCGTGTGTGTGTGTGTGTGTGTGTGTGTGTGTGTGTGTGCGTGTGTCACATCATTCTAATATCTACTCACTGTTTTTTTATTCTACTCTCATTTTGTACTCTCTCTCTCTCTTTCTCCCTCTGTCTCCAGGGGGATACTGGTGGCCCGGGGTCCCGTGGTGAGGATGGCCTGGAGGGGCCTAAGGGCCAGGCTGGGCCCCTGGGAGAGCCAGGACCCCTGGGCATGGCTGGAGAGAAGGTAGGCCACTCGCTAGTCCACTCTCCTCATTCACATCCACTCTGTTCCACACTGCTATCAGGGGTCAGTTTCCTAAAAGCATATTTGCCAACCAGTTAACAGCTGTAGGGAATTGACTTTTTGCCAGAAGCGTCCTAGCCATGCCCTTGGCGAGTTCATTTAAATGTCTGAAATTCTACAGTTAAGAGCTATCGGTTGGAATACCTTTAAAGGGTGTGTTGCAGTTTAAGAAGTACTTTCGATTAATGTGTAGAGAAATGGACCAAGAACTGAATCTTCATTCAAATATGAATTTGAAATAAGCCCTACACAAATTAAATTTCTGGTTGAAGCAGTAAAGTGGACAATGGGCATTCTCAGTGAGTAGGCTATGCTAACACATTCAATAGGTTATAGGCTGCTATAAGTAGCTTGGCATCACATTAGAATATAATTAGAATGAGAACTCAACTGAATTATGTTTGTGTTGTGCCATAACAGGCATAATCTTCCCAAAGCTAACACTGTCTAATCAGTTAACCTACTATGTAACATTGGTTCCATTAATGTTACTTGACATCTAGCTGTAGCTGGGTAGTTGATGATATTGTGCAGGGTCACCCACAAGCATCACTGCAGATCACACTAGACAGTGAGTGTGTAGTTTTGCTATAACATTTTAAATTACAGTTTTGTTGAGTATCTAGCTACACACATCAAGCATTTTCCTAATCTGTCATGCCTTGAACTTCTATGCTAGCGACAAACTTCTGACTGACGTTGCATTTACTCTGTAGCCCATATTAACATTATTTGATTAGATATGTGTCACACTGACTTAGTGTATTTCTGCTGATTAAGTCATGAGTAAGTTGTGTTGTTTTTGTGTTGTTAACCAGTCTATTTTGGGAAAAATATGAATATTATTTTATTATTTCTTCCCTGTGTGATAGAAACCGATTTGTAAATGTTTTATACGTTTACAAATGACTAACTTGTAACTGTGGATGAAATAGATGTGCCTGATGCTACATGTGCCAGCAATGGAACAGCTAGTGACAGACGGAGATGTTCACCTTTCATGACGTATGCCACTACTAGAATGTTCAATAGAACATGGATGAGTTCTGGCTAAAATCAGCACATTTTAAACTGATTTTTTTGCTACTTTGTCTCATAAATCACATAAAATTATTCATTAACGTTTCTATGTATATGAACAATGTTATGTTTAAATTTACTGACAAATTTAACTTAACATGTCCTTATTATCTACTGCAAAAGTGATGGCATACATATTAAATGCACTAAAAAATTACACAGGGTACTCAGACAGGTAGGAGAGCACATGAAACAAACCCACCTTCTCCTGCCTGATACACATCCAAATGCTCCTTTGAGGGTGAATATGTACACCCTTGCAATGCAGACTAAGCTTATCATTTGAGTTATTAATGATTTTTTTATCATGTCTAAATGTCAACATCATCTAAAAAAGTGATGTTAGTTCAAGAGACATAAACAGTGTATGGTCACTATAGCTAGGTTACAATGTTGTAACAAATTCCGTGACTTGTAAGTTCAACTTAACAGTCTATACTTTTTCTGTCCTACTTTACTTCATTTTTTGGTCAAATATTTACGAATGGTTAATGTGATGTGAACACTATCGATGGTCGACCATTTGCTTATTGCTAGATCCATTGCCAACATATATTTTCAATATATTTTAATATATTTTAATAATATTTTCATATATTTTAAATATAGTTTTGGCCTTAAAGAAGGCTAGAATTATCCGTCCGTCCACCATAGACAGTAAATGAAGCTGTCCACACTGCAGATGACAGCTCACTGTTTTAAGGGATAAAAAGTCACGTTCTTCTACAAGCCACTATTCTTGGTGTTTTGATTGGTCAGATCGGATGTCAATCAAATTCTGCCGAAAGGTCAATTGCATCGCAACCAAAAAAGTTGCTTACTGAGTGTGCTTGCTAGTGAGTGTGCTTTTGGGAAACGGACCCTAGCTCAGCTCTTTACCTCTGTAGCCAACAATAACAACAGGACATACCATTCCATCAACCAATGTACCCATTAACCAGCACCCATAGTAGTTTTTTTTTGCTAGTTTTGTAATTTTCTTTACTTTAAATGAAAATTAAATATTGCATTCTCAATCCAGTTGAAGTCTCATAATTAGTGAAATAGCTATATGTTGATGTATGCATATGAAAAATGAAAAGAAAGAACAAACATTTTTTTCTCTTGAATGACCTCTCACCCTGCAGCTGCTTGTATGGAACGACTCTTTCCTTTTAAACTTTTCTAACCTGAGATGCACTGTATGTCCCTTGTCTCTTCCCATCTCCTCATCTCATCTCCGCAGGGTAAACTTGGCGTTCCAGGACTGCCAGGCTACCCAGGAAGACAAGGGCCTAAGGTGAGTCTGAGGGGATCTGACCAGCCTGTCTATGGATACACATGTCAGCAGACAAACCTGTCATCTCGGCTTGTACACCACTGCTGAAAAATTCATGCCCTCCCTTACTCTCTCTCTCTCTCTCTCTCCCCCTCTCTCTCTGTCTCTTGCTTACTCAGGGCCACTTACTTAATGCCACTGTATTGCTCTCTCTCTCTCTCTCTCTCTCTCTCTCTCTCTCACACACACACACACACACATACACACATTGTGTTATATGAGCTATTGTGTGTGGCTGTCTTCCCCCAGGGAGGTGATGGTTTCCCTGGAGCCATTGGAGCAGGCGGCGAGAAGGGCAAAAAGGTGTGTTCATTTAAAAAATAAATAAGGCATAAATAAATAAAAATAAATGTGAAAATAAAACAATAAAAGGGTACCTCTTGTCATATGGCCTTCTAAATCCATTCCAGGGTCCCCAAGGGCCTGCGGGGACTGCAGGACAGAGAGGTCCAAATGTGAGTGTTCAGTAATTTCAGTGATTTCAATTAACTCATCTGACTAGAAACCATACATTGTAGTGTCCACACTGTGCTACATAAGTCTCCATTTCAGCTAGCACGTGTAATAACATGTCTGTGAATGGGTGTTTGTTTGTTTGTTTTGCATTTGTATTTATTTTTTGAAGGGTGCACGTGGAGCAAGAGGCGCTAGAGGCCCTACAGGAAAGTCAGGTGCAAAGGTCAGAAGTTACTGTGTGTCATAAACCACCATTGTTTATAAACAATTCATTACAATGTAATAACATTCAGTTTGATCAAGGAATATTGTTATTGAGCCTATTGTCCTGCATACAACATAGGGATCATCAGGCAATGATGGCCCACCTGGACCAACAGGGGAAAGGGTGAGAAAATAATTCTTCTGTTAAATTTGTTTAGACATATTGTTTGCAGGATTCTTTTTTTGAGATGTTTTTTCAAAATTGTGAAGAAGTGCTCATCTTTCCTTTGTTTAGGGACCCCAAGGACCTCAAGGAAGAAACGGGGAGCCAGGGCCTAAAGGACCCAATGTGAGCAATACACTTCCAGTATAATTAGACCAGTGAGACACACACACACACACACACGTATATACATACATTCCAGTATAGCTAGACGTAATCCATCCTTCATGACAGATGATGACAATTAATTAATTAATTTGATGACAATTAAATTCCATGAAAGAATGAGAAATCCAGATTGCACATAAGGAAGTTCTTTGATTATTGCCAGCTCACAGAAAAATGCTACATTTTTCCTACATTTTCCTTCCTTGTTGCTTTGTCACTCAGTGCAGTCAGTTGTCATATGACTATATCGTGTGACTGGAGATAGAGGCCACACTGTGTAGAGGCTACACTGGGTGTGTTATTAAAGCATTCCATTTACGTTGTGGACGCCAATAGGAATGGAACTGGCAATACCAGACGTGACAACACTGTGTACATTTAAATAAATAGACCTGTGCTGTATTTTAAGTCTAAATATAGTCTGTAATACACTTTGTGAATGTAATGCACCTGTGGTAGCCCTAGTTTAAGACTACCTATTTCTCTCCTCAGGGTCCTAATGGCAAAGATGGGTTGCCAGGTCATCCAGGCCAACGGGGGGAAGCAGTGAGTTTTCTTGTCAACTTGAAACGAATAAGAAAAAAAAAGATTTTTACTATACTGGGACAGATATGTATTCACACTTGCGAACCATATTTGGTTATAGATGTATTTTGATGTAAGATGTGTCTATTAAATTTAAGTGTAAGATGTGTATATTTCAAACTAAATTTTGCAAACTGAAATTCCAGTTTACCTCCAAGCTTGTTTATTTGCGTTCAGGTAACACTAACCAAGGTTTAACCCCATCACCTGTGTTGTGTGACTTTGTAGGGTTTCCAAGGAAAGACAGGACCTCCTGGACCATCTGGTGTTGTTGGACCACAGGTCAGTCCATGCATCTAATATAACATCAAATGTCCAATAAAACAACAGAGTACAGACAGGAACAGAAATGTAATTTTATTTCTTTTTTTGTATGTATGTTTTTGCCTCAGTACCAGCTAACGCCTGAGCATTTAACTGTATCACTGTTTTGATGGTGTATTGTTGTTGTTGTTTCCAGGGTAACACTGGAGAAACTGGACCAATGGGAGACCGGGGTCACCCAGGGTCACCAGGCCCACCTGGAGAGCAGGGACTTCCTGGAGCAGCAGGCAAAGAGGGAGCCAAGGTAGAATCACATAATGATTACTGTAGACCATTTCAACAATGTAAACAAAAGCAATGCTTGAACATTCTATTTCATTCCCAAACTACTTTAAGCTACATTAAGATAACATGGAATGTATTTCCAGAAACCTTTTGGGAAAAGCTACGACACTAATATAATCAAACTCTCTCGAAACAGTCTATAAAGTTATTGTTTCACATTGTTTCACATAACAAGTAGTCTGTTTCAAAAATACAGTACACAAACATGAGCCAATTCTAAAAGGTCTCCCCATTCTACTGCTCCCCACAGGGTGACCCTGGTCTCCCAGGTACACCAGGAAAAGCCGGTCCTGCAGGGCTACGTGGTTTCAGAGGCAGCAGGGGCTCCCCTGGTGGCGCGGTAACATACCCTTTCTCACTGGAGACCGATCTATGAATGCAGCTGCAATGAAGTCAATTGCCATGACGGCTAACTGAATGCTAGTAGTTTACGAAAACTTTGTAATCATTTGACATGTGATCATTTTAAAAAAGTAATGATTTGTGTTAAGTGACATGCAGGGTTCATACAATTAGATTGAAATCCATTGTGTAAAGGTAACTAAATGCTAGCAGTGAAATGCTAACAAAAATGATCCACACAATTAGCCGATAAAACTGTGTCAAGCCTGTGATTGGCTGTAGATGATCATGTGATCTCTATGTTGTTCAGGGCTCTGCTGGACTGAAAGGAGGAGAAGGACCTGTTGGAGCCTCTGGACCTATGGTCAGTGCCTTACCTGAAAACTACCTGCATTTCATACGGCTGTTCTGTCTCTTTGTAGTCTATTGTCGTCTATTTTCTGTGCTGATGTTTACCAAATCGGTTGCAATGCAGGAGCCAGCCCAGGAGATGGCGCTGTATATAACCTGCGGTGTGTGGAAAGATGAGTCCCAGCAAGAGGACTTAATTATGTTCTATTTCTGTTACATAGTCTGGTCTGCTTTTTCATAGTAGCTTGGCCAAGCCTTCCTACACACCTCCGCTTGATTATCATCTCCCTACAGTGCTAGTCTGGATTGGATCCCATTGATCTCTGGTGGCATTTTTACTGCATCCAATCAACGAACAGAAGGAGGCGTTGTGAATGCAGAGCTAGAATGCTATCAGTCAAGTCTGGCTATCAGTCAAGAGCTGATCCAATCGTTTTAAACTTAAACACGTCCAGCAAGCAATTGTTTCTCACTACGAAAAGGCCAGACCCTGCGTATGAAACAAAGGGTAGAACGAGGGGCTAGTTTTATGACCAGGCTAGTCCCATAGCTAGTCAGTAAAGCCAATACATTAAAATCAAAATAAAATTGACTCAAAAAAAAGAATACTCTCTTTCCTTCTTTGCCCATTTCATCTCATGGGTTAGGGTGCAACTGGTGAACGTGGGCCCCCAGGAAGAGTGGGTGCCATCGGACAGCCTGGACGCAATGGTCCCATTGGTGGACCTGGACCAGCAGGAGAGAAGGGAGAACCGGTGAGAGAATCTGAAATCAGACAGTTTTGTCCAGACAACTTTCAAATTAAAATCATTATATTCACCCAATGAAGTTCCTCTGAAGTCCTCTGAAGTCCTCACCTCTCTCTCATTAGGAAATAATAATGTTATAAAATGAGGCAAAAGTTGACAGTTTTGCATTGCTGACTGTACATTTAAAGGACAGCCATATTAACCAAATCTTCCTGCCTCTGTAAGTCTCTGTACTGAAGTATGTTTCCTGTGTGTACGTGTTTTTCCCAGGGAGAGAAAGGTCCAATCGGACCCGCAGGACAAGATGGAGATCAGGGACCTGTGGGGCCTTTGGGACTACCTGGGCCTGCTGGACCACCTGGGGAGGATGGAGATAAGGTGTGTGTGTGTGTGTGCGCGTGCGTGCGTGTGTGCTTGTGTGTGTTTAGTTTGTGGGTTGTTGGGTGGATGTATATTTTGCTGTATAAAGGTGTATCAATTAGTGTGTGTGTGTGTGTGTGTGTGTGTGTGTGTGTGCGTGTGTGTGTGTGTGTGTGTGTGTGTGTGTGTATGTATGTTGTATCCCTATAGGGAGAGGTTGGAGGACCAGGCCAAAAGGGAAGCAAGGGGGATAAAGGCGAGTCGGTCAGTATCCAACCAGACCAATGATAAAACACACACTTTACACACATACTGTGACCAACCAGACCAATGATAAAACACACACAATCTACACACACACTGTGACCAACCAGACCAATGATAAAACTCGCATACACTACACACACACTGTGACCAACCAGACCAATGATAAAACACACACTCCACGCACATACTGTGATCAACCAGACCAATGATAAAACACACACAATCTACACACACTGTGACCAACCAGATGAGTTTGCAATAAATATATATATCATTTCATCATTATCAGTTTAACTCCAATTGGATTGTTTTGTCCTGAGTTGTTTTTGCTTGAAAATACAATTAAAATTCCAGTTTGACAGAGATTACTTGGGATTATAATAATTATTAAAACATCTTCTTTTTTGCATATTTCTGACTAAGAGGGTTTTGCATCTGAACTCTTCATATACACATATACATACACACATATATACCATGAACAGAAATAATGCAACTCTAAAAATGCACACATACACTACACATATATTATTAGCACAAATATATATAAACGTCAGTGACATGTTTATCAAACACATGTTTGTGTTATTGAACGCATTTGTTTGTGTTAATTTCTGATTTGCAACAACTTGCTACGTTTATTAAAATAAATGCCACTCCTGTTGAACGAAGTGCACTGCATCTTTACAATGCCAAACCTTCAAAAAAGGATATGTCATCGCCTTACATCTTTCATTTATTCATGGTGACCTTCCCACACTTATTTTCTGCATTGATGTAGCCTTCCATATATGCATAAAGTTTTGTTTGTTTGTTTGTTTGTTTGTTGTTGTTGATGGTTACAGTACCATGATGATTCTTTTCTTGTTTAAGTGACCTTGAGTGTTTTGAATGTTGCTTGTCAAAATGAAAGGCAATGACATGTATTATTTATGATATTTAAGACCTTCAACATACAGTATACTGAATTACACACATATGTGTGTTTGTATGTGTGTGTGTGTGTGTGTGTGTGTGTGTGTGTGTGTGTGTGTGTTTCTG
>PYXC01002642.1:367500-425000 GCA_015244755.2 Tenualosa ilisha | reverse complement strand
TGACTGATGCACACTCTTTAACACCAGGGGGCGCCAGGATATGAGGGGCTTCTAGGGAAGACCGGCCCAGTGGGAGGGCAGGGGAATCCTGGGAAACCTGGACCACAGGGCCTCAGGGGCATCCCTGGACCAGCGGTGAGTCCCTTTAAATAGGCTGCCTTTAAAGGTGCTGTTAAAGGTGTAGTCCACATGTTTTATCACTTTTGATAATAATTGCATCTCACAGTTCTCCAGCCATGCAATCTTTAATTAATGCTGTGTATTCATTAATGATTAAACTTATTTATATTTTTTCACAAAAATAGATTGTACCATTAATATGGCAGGTTCCAGCATCAGGATTCTGCAAGGGTCAAAGTGTTTGCTGACTGTGATATTGATGAGTATAATGAAAGAACAATTTATCTTTTCCCTCATTTCTTTCTTTTTATTGTTTCTTTTCTCTTTCTTGCTCAGGGAGAGCAAGGCTTGAATGGGCCACCTGGCCAGACAGGACCTCCTGGACCTATGGTAAGGTTCTATTTTTGTGTGATGTCACAAACAATACCCTTTTTTGAGCAACCTTCAGATGACCTTGTATGTCCTCTTTTCTCAATCTCTAGGGCCCACCAGGGCTACCAGGACTGAAGGGAGACCCAGGAAAGAAAGGAGAAAAGGTTGATTTTACTCACACAATAACCCTCTTACAACACACACACACACACACACACACCTCCTGTATGCAGTTGGGCATGTAACTGCCATCTTACTTAACCTCAGCTGGGACAAGAAGGCCTCCCTCCTCTTGCCACAAACACACATTTGTGATACTGCAAGACAGCTTGCCCAAATGGCTTGCACACACACACACACACACACACACACACTCACTCAGGGACTCTTAATATATGTGTGTTTGCGTCGTCAGGGCCACGGTGGTCTCATCGGCCTGATCGGACCCCCTGGAGAGCCTGGAGAGAAGGGAGACAGGGGGTTGCCCGGCAACCAAGGAGCACAGGGAACCAAAGGAGAGGAGGTTGGTTTCTTAAAACAAAACCAGACATTCACAAAAAGACATGTGCTGATATGGGTTTAATAACAGTCCCTGTGATGTACCAGTGTAATGCACACAGAGTGTACAAACAGTGACCCTCTTTGAAGGACCTTTTTCATATCTTCAGAGAGCAGGCACACATGCAGTTTCTATCCGACTGGAGCAGCACAGAAATGAGGCATTAGGCCACCTTCACAAGTACTGAAAATATGCACTTTCCCTTTGACATTCACACACATACACACACACACACACACACACACACATATATACACACAAACGTAAGCACTGAGATCCATTGGGATCCGAGTGTCGTAAACTTTGATGACCAGAGGCTGTTTATGCACACAAACTCCCCTTCTATTTTTGTTGATCCCACAAACAAGACCTATATAGCCACTACCCTACCCTGGCAGCAGCCAAGCCCATGGGCATGGACACTAGGCGGATGAGACAGTTAATAAGACCAACTTCATGCATCCATGGAACCCTCAGCAGAACTGTGTGTCTTTACATTGAGGCTAATCAAGGCCTTCCTCTCTCTCCTCTTCTTTCTCTCTCCTTTTCTCTCTTCTCTCCTCTCCTCTCCTCTCTCTCCTTTCCTTTCCTCTTTCTCTCCTCTTCTCTCTTTTCTCTCTCTCCTTTCCTTTCCTCTTTTCTCTCCTCTCCCTCCTCTCCTCTCTCTTTGTCCTTTCCTCTCTCTCTCTCTCTTCTCCTTTCCCCTCTCCTCTCTCTCTTCTCCTCTCTCCCCTATTTCTGCTTTCCTGTCATCTCTCGTCTCTCCTCCTCTCTCAATGTTGTAGGGTCCCATCGGTCCACCAGGCCTTTATGGACCACCTGGCCTTCCAGGTCTTGCAGTAAGTGTCTTATGTAGCCTGTCTGTTATGTAGTCTGTCTATGTATGTATGTATGTATGTATGTATGTATGTATGTATCTATCTGTCTGTGTATCTATCTATCTATGTCTATCTGTATGTCTGTCTGGTAATACTAAATGAAAATGTTAAGCATAAAAATAATATCCCACTATTATGCCTTAAATATATACATTTACATACTGTACACTATCTAGTGGTTTTGAGCATGGCATGATTGATTGTTTGAATACCGCAGTCCATGTTATGTGTTTCTGTTCTAATTCTTGCCTGTTTTGTCTCTCTAAGGGAGCTACAGGCCAGAAGGGCTCCAAAGGCAATCAGGTGAGTCGATGTTAGCATACCGTAACTAAGGCAATCAGGTGAGGCAATGTGAGCATACCGTAACTAAGGCAATCAGGTGAGGCAATGTGAGCATACCGTAACTAAGGCAATCAGGTGAGGCAATGTGAGCATACCGTAACTAAGGATGATTAATGACAGCCGCTAGACTCATTCATTATTAGCAACAAACCCTTTCATCTGTACTCTCGTGTGTGTGTGTGTGTGTGTGTGTGTGTATGTATGAGTGTGTGTGAGTGTGTGTGCGTGTGTGTGTTTGAGTGTGCATGTGTTTGTGTGTATATGCACACATGTGTGTCTCTGTGTCTACCTCTGTCTGTGTGTGTGTGTGTGTGTATCCATCAGTGCTTTTTGTCTTTGACCGCCTGTGTGTGTAAGTTCACCTTTGCCCCACACACATTCTTTCCGAACTGATCAATCCACTCCTCCATCATCCAACTCTCTATCTATCCATCTGAGCACTGGTCCGTCAGTTTTCCCCGCCCTCCCCCCTATATAGCTTACATGTCCTCATACACAGACAGGTATAATTACTGAAGAGAACAACACACTTACACTCCTGCTTACTTTAACTACACTATAGGCTGCTATACTATTCTATGCTGTGCTCCGTTAGCCCATGAAATACCTTGCGGATATCACAGCTATGACCAGCAAAATAATATTTTGGCCATGGCCAACACTGACATAGATTAGCTTACATTTTCCTCAGCCTCAGAACAACAGAAAGTGTCTCCACCATGGGTGTGTGTTATAAATTTACTGAAGAGAGTAACGGATTTGCACTCATTGTCAATGGCCAATGCTAACCGACACCACAGCTATACGACCAGCAAACAGTATTTTATATTTCCCTGTGCCCCTTGTTACGTGAATGGCACCATTCAACGGGGAAATAAACTTCGGAGCTACTGAAACAGATGTTCAGGTCAGACAAATAGACAGCGGGATTAGTATTATTATTTTTTAACATAACCATGACAATCAAATTTATTGGACAGGGCAGCTATTGGTGTAGCTAATCCTCCCGAAGTCTGACCCCCGTGCAGGATCTCACATTTTGGTGGTTTTGTTGTCTGCAGGGACCCATAGGCCCCCGAGGAGACCCTGGCCCTGCTGGACCCCCTGGGCCTCCAGTAAGTTATTATTCCACATCTCTCTTTGGTGCTTTAAGTGTTTTTTTTTTCCTGTATAGTTTGTGTAAACAGATCGTAGACAAAAACAAATTGAAATTGAGATAAAATAAAAATAAATAACAAAACAAAACAAACGTCTCTCTTTGACCTTCACCAGCACCCACTCTCACTTTGGTGCTTTGAATATGTTTTTCCTTATGGTTTGGGTAAACAGATCCTAGACGATAAATAATTAAAAAGACTAAAAGAGAGGACCAAAACAAAACAAAAAGTCTCTCTTTGACTATCTCCAGCACCCACTTTCTTCTTCCTCCTCTCAATCCTCAGGGTCAGCCCGCAGTGGGCACCCGGTCTCTCCCCTACCAGGACGATGGCACGGGGCGCAGGCGGCGTCACTCCACCACGGTCGATGGCGCCGCCCTGGAAGGCGACACGGTGACACTCGTCCGCGACGGAGATGAAGAGGCAGAGGAAGGAGAGGACGAGCAAGGCGTCTTCCTCAGCGACCAGCCGGCAGCAGCGGGTGGCGAAGGTCAGGACATGGAGGAAGTGTTCGCTTCACTTTCGTCTATGCGCGTGGAGGTGGAGGGCCTGCGTACGCCAATGGGCACGTTCGACAGCCCCGCACGCACCTGCAAGGAGCTCTGGTTTTGCCACCCAGAGTACAAGGACGGTGAGAACACACCCCACAAAACACACATCTCTCCATTCACATCCAGTATACTGAATATTTGTTTATGTTTACATGTATGTTTTTATTATTCTTTTATTATTATTATTATTTTAATGTACTATTATTGTTGTTATTATTATTTATTATGATCAATATTACCATTATTGTAATAATAATAATAATAATAATAATAATAATAATAATAATAATAATTATTATTATTATTATTATATCTGTCATTATTATGAGTAGTGCTAATAGTACTCTTGTGCTTGTTTTATTTATTCAAGCAATAATTTGTCTGTCCTCCTTTTTTTTACTTGAGACCCTTTCCATTTGTTTACATACTTGGTATTTTATATCCATTTAAATGCTGGTGCTTTAATGTCTACTCTACATCATATCTCTGTCTGTATTGTTTTTAAAATCTTGTCTCTACTCTGTGTTTTAAAAATCTAGACACTCTCCTTTCTCCACAAAAGAGCCTTATTTGGTCAGGCATTCAGCCATTCATTCAACAGCATCAATCTTCCCATCTGTCCACTCAACATCCATTTTCTTATCCATACATTTAGCCCACTACATCTTCCCATCCATTGAGTTTCACACACACACACACACACACACACACACACACACACTCTCTCTCTCTCTCTCTTTCCACATCTTCCCATCCATTGAATTTCACACACACACACTCTCTCTCTCTCTCTCTCTCTCTTTACATCTTCCCATCCATTGAATGTCACACACACACCACACACACGCTCTCTCTCTCTTTCTCTCTCTCTCTTTCCACATCTTCCCATCCATTGAATTTCACACACACACACACACTCTCTCTCTCTCTCTTTACATCTTCCCATCCATTGAATGTCACACACACACCACACACACGCTCTCTCTGTCCACATCTTCCCATCCATTGAGTTTCACACACACACACACACAGTAATTACAACACCCGGGCCATAATGTGTTCCATATGCAGTCCAGTATTTTATAGATGATCACTTCACATATACTGGACACCAGTATGTCTATCCTCCATCCTTTCAGAGGTACAGCTCTCCATCATGCCACTACTACCCTACCTACAGTATGTTTGATGTGCTCTTAAACACTACAGGGAATGCTGAGTGATGCAGCGTGTGTGTTTTCTTTCACCTGTGTCTTCAGTTGACATTTCTCTTTTTGGCAGAGAGAGAGAGAGAGCGAGAAAGAGAGAGAGCAAGAGAGAGAGAGAGAGAGAGAGAGAGAGAGATGCTCATTCTGACACACAGACATGCATGCACATAAGCTCTCTGTCTGACTGTCTTTTTTTACACACACACACACACACAGACACACAAGTGGCAAATCCACACACACACACACACACACACACACACACACACACACACACACAGAGGAGGCTAACCCACTCACACACACACACACACACACACACACACACACACAGGATGCAAACCCGCTCACATGCCCTGCTATTAAACCCATACATTTTATCTCACACAATACTTTCAGCATCGTGATTAACGTAATCAATCACCGTAGCCTGTTTTCATCCTCTTAATTCAGATTTTTTTCTTTCACAATATCTTATTTGATGCAAGTGTAACACATTTGAAACTCCCTCTGTGTGGGGAACGAGCTGAGCACACACACGCTCCCTCCTGCGGCATTGGTCTGCTTCTTATGCTTAAAACCTCTTTCAATTCGCCCATCCAACGGCATGTCCTTCGGCCCGTCTCTGTCCCCTCTTTCACTCATCCATTCCCTCTATCTATCCATCCATCCTTCACTCCATTACTCCCTCTCTCCATCCATCCATCCATCCATCCATTCATCCATCTTCCTGTGCTTATATCTGCCCTTGCATTAATCTTGTTTGTCCATACATCATTCTGTAATCCTCTTTACGCATCCATCATTAATCCTAGCCATCGCTAGTACCACACTCCATCTCTCTCGCACTCTGCAGAGGGACAAACAATGTATTGATGTTTCAATCGGCCTTCACAAATGCAACTTTTAAAAGTCCATTCCATCTATCCATTCATCTGTCATAGGATAAGTAGCCTTTCTGGGAAGTCACTGATCCCAGGAAGTCATGTAACGTTTTTTTTTTTTTTTCTCTCTCTCTGTCTCTCAATCTCTCTCTGCTGTTACACAGGTGAATACTGGATTGATCCAAACCAGGGTTGCCATAGAGACGCCTTCAAGGTGTTCTGCAACTTCACGGCAGAGGGAGACACATGTTTGGACCCGGACTCCAAGTTCAAGTCGGTGGGTGGACACACACACACACACACACACACACACACACACACACACACACACACACACACACACACACACTTGTGCATGCACACACAGACACACCACACTGCGCTAACACAAATTTTTACGCGCTGTATATCAAATTAGTGCTCTGAATGTGTTGACTGACAGCTTTACTGACCAATCAAACAGGTTAAACTGGCCGCTTGGAACAAGGAGAAGCCTGGTACCTGGTACAGTCAGTTCAAGAAAGGTTCCAAGGTGAGACATCCAACAGAAAACTCATATTGAAACAAACTGATACATTAAGCTAACGGTAATTATCCAGTTAGATTTGTTTTGTCTCTCTTCTTGGTTTTGTGTAATAAATGTGTAATGAATACATGCTTACACATTGCAATTATAATGTTTAAATTTGTGTTCTTATGTCCTCCCCCATGCTTGTTTACACAGACGTGTGGTCAGCCAGAGCTGATCCCAGATCTGCCCACAGCCTTTGTCTGTCTTCCTGCTTGTTTGCTGGTTTTGTGTCTGTGGAATATAAAAGTGTTTTCCTCCCCTTAATTCCCCAGTTTGTCTACACGGACGTGTCTGGTCAGCCCGTGCATGTTGTGCAGCTAAACTTCCTGAAGCTACTTAGTGCCACTGCCCGCCAGACCTTCACCTACCTGTGCCAGAACTCGGCTGGCTGGTATGACAGCACCACCCGAGGGTACAGCCACGCGATTCGCTTCAGGGGGAGTGGAGGGGAGGAGCTCACCCACGAGAACTCATTGTTCATCCAGGCACTCCACGATGGCTGTCAGGTGTGTGTGTGTGTGTGTGTGTGAGCTTTTTGATTCCAAAGGCTAATATAATACTGTTAATGTTAGCATTGTTTGAAACAGATCAGTTAAGTACTCTAAAGTTGCCATGTTGCAGTGAATTGCATCCCATTTGCCAGCTAAGGTAATCAATCACAGGGGTGTAGTGTAGAGATAATTGTATTTCTTGGGCTTTCAAAGTTAACGTGCTAATGGTACGTTAACGTAATGTGATTTTATCACGATTAAGTAAAATAATGCTGTTAACGCCGAATTTAAACAACAGTGACCTGGGGTCATCAACATTAACTCTGTGGTAAAAA
The DNA here is from genome assembly GCA_015244755.2 of Tenualosa ilisha. Classification (NCBI taxonomy): domain Eukaryota; kingdom Metazoa; phylum Chordata; class Actinopteri; order Clupeiformes; family Clupeidae; genus Tenualosa; species Tenualosa ilisha. The sequence goes on along the minus strand of PYXC01002642.1, from coordinate 417,532 downwards.
GTAGAATGTAGATGGGCCTGTGCCCCCACACCTGTCAGTCAGGCCCATCCAATCAGAAGGCATCAATTAAAAAATAATGAACACAAACAAATCATTATTTAGGCTACAGTAGCCTTGTTTTTGTTCATAAAAGAGTCAGCTGTTGCTGCAATGTAAATACTCCATCAGACTTGTCAGCTAGGCTATATAGATGAGCCTACCACCCAGCCAAAACTCTCTGTCCTTATTTTCTCTTGAAAGAGATCTAACTTAATTTTTGGACTATGATGATATCACACAAAACCCACCATCTCCTGTTGTAGCATGAATCAAAAAATGATATGCATCAAAAGTAAGTGTTGTTGATTGATCTATGAGCCATTCTGTAGCCTGTTATAAGTTGTTAATTTAATGTGTGGCCACTTAAGACATTAAGTAGCCAAACCTATAGGCTACTGTTGTTTTAAGTTGTTAAGTAAGGGATAACGTTCTGCTAAGCGGTCATTATCATGGAATAACTCCGGGAGCCCAACATGACTGTTAAAGTAGCCAACACTTGTGAGTTTCGGTGCTGTATACCACTGCTGTCACAGGCTACTATTGCTTAAAGTTGTTAATATGTAGCATGGTTAATGTGTGGTTTCTAGCCGCGGAACCATCCAGTGTTTTAATAACCTTATTGAGCCCTGCATGAAGGCTATCAAGGGTGCACGTCTGACATGTTGCAGCTGCAGCTGTTTCACTGTGCCAGTTCAATGTTGTAAGTAGTCGTAATGTTGCTTGCAGTGTTATGCAATGAGACATCGGTTTATTATTGAACTTATTGAACTTAGAATGCATTCGTAAATGCACGTCTTATTATAGTAACCTATGTGTTTTGGGTTAAGGCCCACCTATTTCATGGTTTCTGGCTAAGCCTATGCTCACATATGTGATGTGGAGCCAGTTCATTTTCAGTTGTCCAGGTGAAATGTAGAGTGATGGCCGATGGGCTAAGATGCTGAATGTGCATATTTCCTTACCTCAGCTTGCAGGCTGTAGGTAGGCTAGCGATTTCCAAATAGCCTACTGCCTCGCTTGACCTAATTGTCAGGAGTCAAACTAGGCCACTTCCACTTTGCTCTTCGAAGTGCAAGTGTAGCTTGCAGGCATTACAGTTAAGCAAAAATATAGTCTGTTATTTCTTCAAATTGTATTTTGCACATGCCTAATGAATATTTGAAATATGATTATTTTTGAAAGAATATGTCATAACTTAAATTCCAATTATTCATGCTCATATTCTGTAAAACTATATCACAGAGATCCTTATTACATGAACATGCAAGCATATATACATTTAGAAATCATACATATATAAGCATATATTCAAGAAATTAAATTGTTACGCTGTAGATTAAATGTGCTGTGATATTTAGAGCAAACATTTTGTATGATTTGAATTTTAACAGTTGTTTAAAGAAGTGTTTTTTTTCGTGATTTTGTGATTAAACGCAATTAACTAGATAACTTCAATTAAAAATTTTAATCATTTGACAGCTCTTGATTTCTCTAAGCCGTTCATTTGTAGCATTGCATTAACAAGGCATCATTAAGGCATCCACTGTAAAGAAATGTCACTTAACAACATTGCAGGACGACATTATCATGCAGTGATACTATTGCCATTTGATAGTAGCAGATGTAACTACTGTCCTATAGCTTCTTGTAGGCAATTATTTCATCCACCAATGAGTTTAACTCCCAACAGAGTGATGTGGGGCACGGCTGGGTTAAAGTAACCAACACTTGTAAGTTTGGGTGCTATATGCCGTTGCTGTCACAGGGTACAGTTGCTTAAATTGTATTGCTTGTTTTTTAAGTTTGACAAGGTTTTTGTTCATCTGTGCATTTTAATGGTCTGACTCATGTGGACATTATACTGCTCACATTTGCCTTAGCTTTATTGGCCTGTAACTGTGGTAGTTATAACACATTTATTACACAATTGATTGTGTAATAAAGAATGTACAACTTCTTTGTGGTATGTTGTGCAGAAGAGGATTTAAACACAGTATTGTCCTCTTTTACAGTCACGCATTGGCCAGGAGAGGACTGTGTTAGAGTTTGACTCACCAGACTCTGACATGTTTCCCATCATGGATGTGGCAGTGTCGGACTTCGGCAACAGCAAGCAGAAGTTTGGCTTTGAGGTGGGACGTGTTTGCTTCAACGGCTAGCGCCCCCTGCTGTCTGAGAGGACTTGCAGCAGTCAAGAGCCAAGGGACCTTAATGAGTGCCACTGCTTGTGTCTGAAATAAATAAAAAAAACACAAGGCAACGGAGGGCTCATCAGTTTATTGTGTCACAATAGGAAAGCATTCTCTCCTGAGGTCAGGTGACCATGAAGCAGCCAATGGGAGTTCACAGCAGTCTGCCAGGACTCAGGCAACACTTTGGACCAGTTTCCTGGATATGGATTGACTTTAGTCTTAAACCACAAGCTCTTTTTCTGTTGGGGTCCTCCTCATAGTTCTTTTTTAACCAAGGACTAGGAGTAACTCATGTCCAGGAATCTGGCCCTTTAAAAATATATTTATGCACTCATCCAAACACACAACACACATTTGTTCACTTACAGCCACACAGATCTCCCACACTCAACTGATTATCACATCTATCATCACACCCAGACTGAAACTCAGTGACTTCACTTGTTCACATTTCTTCACTCGCTCATGAACTTATTTGTTCAAACGAAACACCTGACATTGTACATATAATCAATACGTTACACAGAGCCAGACAGACATTCTCACCCACACCCTTGTTTGCCGCTGGCCAGCCTTGGCCCCCCCTGCTTCCAACTAGACACATCACTTTACTTCAGTGTCCAGTCCTTCTTACAAAAGGATTTTTTTTTACTGAAATCCTCCATACCACATGTAAACCTCATTTTCATAATTTTATTATTTGTAATGTTTTTTTTGTTTCACTTCGTGTTTTTGTATTAATGTGTATGAATGTTACATAATGGTGCTACACAACTCCACATAGCTGTTGTTTACATTGTCAAGGGTTTTTGTTTCATTTTGTTGTTTTTTTTTGTTTGTTTGTTGTTGTGCTGTTTTTGTTTCATCTTTGTTTGTATTCAGGCAGTGCATACTGGAGAACAAAGGTGTCATATTTGACCCCTAAGTTTTCTGTCTCCTGTCTTTACCTGTGACCTGTCAGGAGCCCCGCCCTTTTGCACATCCATCACAGCTCAGTACCCAATCAGAAATCAGGATGAGCTGTCTGTCATTGTCTGTCAAGGGTGTGCATCATGGTAAGCCCCACCTTTTCTCATTGGCAGATGGGAGCTATTTTTGGACAACAATTTACATAAAGGAGTATATATCTGATGCCTCAGCGACATTGTATGCATATTTGTGGGATGTCAAAAAAGATTTAAGAATAAAATATTCTTTGATAAATTAAAAAAATACAATGTGATATGTTGTTTTGTATTAGTTGATTTGGGGTGAAACCATCACACATCACAAACGCACGCACGCACACACACACACACACACACACACACACACACACACACACACACACACACACACACACGAAGACTAGTGAGACCATAGTGAGACCACAACTCAGTGATATATGTGAGGCCACTTGCACTGTGGTAACCCAGTGAAGCATGATGCCTAAAACACTATTCATAGATACCCTATAAACACTGCATGTGAAGCTTAGATACACCATAAACACCACCAGTGAAGTATGATGCCTTAAACACTATTCATACATACCCTATAAACACCACGTGTGAAGCTTAGATACACCATAAACACCACCAGTGAAGTATGATGCCTAAAACACTATTCATAGATACCCTATAAACACCGCGTGTGAAGCTTAGATACACCATAAACACCACCAGTGAAGTATGATGCCTTAAACACTATTTATATACAACAAGAATACAAGGTTACTGAGTGTAAAAAAATGAATGAATGCAGTCTGTTTCTCAGCCTATTTGTGCATGACAAAGCGCAAGAGCGATGTGGCTTGCTTGCAATATTCCCACACAGTAACAAGGAGCACCCAAGAGCAACAGGGGCAAGGAAAAACTCCTTTGTCCAAGGAAGAAACCTTGGGCACCATGATGCACTCTGACCCTATTTGGCCCGTGGCCTATAAGTTAACTGTTCCAACCAAGTCCACTTTCTGCAAGAACCCTGACGTCTATAAATATATTAAAAAGTGCAGCATACACTGCACATACACAGCTCCACACAAGCAACAAATCTATCTCCTGTATGTAAGCAGATTCCTGCTGTTTTGTTTCTTGACACATGGACACAAACCTACACTGTAGGTTGATCTGTTTGTGTGTCAACAGAGTCCCAGGACCTCATGAGTGTATCCACAAGAGATATGATCTCTCTTAGATCAAATGGCAGGTGTCTACACAACTTTGTGACAGACACACACACACACACACAAACACAAAAACAGGCACACAGACGCACACACACACACACACACACACACACTTACAGAAACGCTTACTGACTCGGCCATGTCCTTGACTACAAATTGATTTTTCATTATATTATTCCGGACCGCACCCTTCCACCTCTTTCTCCCTCCTCTCTCTCTTTCTCTCTCTCTCACACACACACACACATTCCTCTCTCTCTCTGTCTCTCTTCCTGACACTCTCTTCTCTCTCTCACACACAACCCCCCCCCCACACACACACACACCCACACACACACCCACCCCCACTCTCTCCATTCATCCCTCTCAAGGATAGCTCCAGTAAGATGAATGGCCCTGGTCCAGTTCTCCATGTTACACCACCAACTCCAAACATGATTTGAAAAGCTTTCACGGTATTTAGCTCATCTGCCATTCCACGCATTCACCCACTGGCATCCGCTGGCAGTCATCGCCTTGGCACAGGCCACACGAGTTTTACTTTTTTTTGGCCTGACTTACTACAAGACGGAGGGAGGGAAGGGGAGAGAGAGAGAGAGAGAGAGATGTAGAGAGAGGGGAAGACAGATAACGTTATGATTGTAACACACAGTTAAGATGATTTTAACATACAGTTAGAAAGATAACATAATCCTAGTGTGTTCTCTTTTGTAATATCAGAGACGGATTTTTGCTAATATACGAAATAGCCTATGGCAGATATCTGAGGATTTTAAACCGAAATCGTCAAAGAGACAAGGTTACCATTTAGCAGTTAGATGTGACTGACCCTATATCAAATAGAAAACAAAGCGGGAATTAGATATGACTGAAAGACTGAGCCTATATAAAATAGCTAACAAAACGGGAACTAACAACACAAATGTAGCAAGCATTTTTTGATAATTACTTCATTCAACATTCAGGCCTTTAGCACTGTAAAAAAGGCAGGTAAGGATTTGTCTGGATTACAGTTTTGGACAATATTGGACAGAGAGTGAAAGAGGTGTAGGAATTAGAAGAGCAGAAGAGGAAGAAATAAGGAGAAAAGGAAAAAGGGCCGTGAAGTGAAAAAGTGGAGACAAGGTTGAGATCAAGTATCAAAATCTCTATGAAAACAGTAAAAAAAAACAACAGCAACAACAAAAAAGTTATATTGTGCTTTTGATCCCCTGTCTCTTATATACTGTAGGCCCATACTGAAATACATGTAAACATCCACAATTTGCACATTTGGATACCTGTGCATACTAAGCCACATGTATTACAAAGGTATATGCTACTGACATGCCCTGCACACAGAGAAAGTAAAAGCCAAACGAGTTTTTCATTTTTGCTGTCAGTGTGGAAGTGTGAATAACTTCATTCCAGTGAAGTTACTTTTACACCCACTGATAAGTTATAAATACACTTCCTTGAGAGTTTAATTTACACATGTACACCCACTTCCTCGGGAGTTGTACATGTTATTCAAATGACTCCAGAAATGACACTATCAGCACTAAAATATTAAACTAAAATACTAAACACTTTGTAACACTGGACATTTTGCTGTGTGTGTGTGTGTGTGTTTGTGTTTTTGCGTGTGTGTGTGTGTGTATGTATGTATATGTGTGTGTATGTGTGTGGGTGTGTGTGTATGCATGTGTGTCTATATGTGTGTGTGTGTGTGTGTGTGTGTGTGCATGTGTGTGTGTGTGTGTGTGTCTATGTGTGTGTGTGTGTGTGTGTGTGTGTGTGCTACACACACCACACACACACATTACACTGAGGGCAAAGAAAGTAATCCAAGTGGAAGAAAGGAAGATGGAAAAGGAGAATGAATGAGTGAAAAAGAGGACCAATGGAGCAGAAGTATGGAGACAGAAGTATGGAGACAAAAGTATGGAGACAGAAGTACAGACAGACAGATATACAGAGAGGGAAATAGGTAAAAGTGGGTGGGGGTTAGTGGGAGAGGGTTTGTCATTTAAATCAAATGAAAGTTTAATGAGGAGCTGTATGGGTGACTCTCCTGATCCTCTGTGAATAATGTGTGTGTGTGTGTTTGTGTGTGCGTGTGTATGTGTGTGTGTGTGTGTGTGTGTCTACTCTCCTGATCCTCAGTGAATGGTTTGCTAAGGCTCCCCTCACCCCCACATGAAATATAGATGGCTGATCATGGGAAAATGAAAGGGAGAGAGATCAAGGCGGATGGCTAAGGGTGTGTGTGTGTGTGTGTGTGTGTGTGTGTGTGTGTGTGTGTGTGTGTGTGTGTGTGTGTGTGTGTGTCTAAAAGAAATAAAGAGATCTGCTAATCATTCCGTGTATCCCCAATTCATCCAGCGCATTCTGGTTGTTGGATGAATGACTGCATTATGCACATCTTTATTGTGGTGTATGTATGACAGAGGTCTGTTTGTGTGTGTGTGTGTGTGTGTGTGTGTGTGTGAATGATATTAAGGCAGTGGAAAGAAGAAGATGGAGAGAGAAGGAAAAGTTGCAGAGGTTAGGGTGAAAAATGTGTGCGTGTGTGTGTGTGTGTGTGTGTGTGTGTGTGTGTGTCACTTCTTCTACATGCTGTGCCCCACAGCCCAAATCTCAACAGTGTTAAGGGCCCCCCCTCCTACTCCCAGTCCCCTCCTTGTGTGTGTTCTGTCATCCACCTTACCTCTTCATTTTCTCCCATCCGACCTTTCATTTCTTCACAGTGTTTTCCATGCATTCTCTCCATTCTCTCCTCTCGCTCTCTGTTCTCTATCCCTCCATCCCCCACTCCCCCTCCATTTCATCAACACTGGTGCACTTGTTCTCTCTCTCTTCCTTTCCTTCATTCCTTCTTCCCTTCTCCTCCTCCCTCCATCCCTCCTTGCCCTGTCTTCTTTGTATTCTGTCCATCCACATGTACCCTCTTCAAATCCCTCCGTCTTTTTTCATTTCTTCACCGTGTCTTTCATGCAATCTCTCTCTCCATCCTCCTCATCCATCTCTCCTCTCCTTCCCTGTGACCCCTCCTACCTTTCTTTCATAGACCACTCCTGAACACTCTCTGTCCTGCACAGGATATTTCTCTCTATCCCTCCTCCCCTTTTCTTTCATGCGTTCTCTCCATCCCATCCACTTCACACATCCCTCCGTCCGACCTTTGATTTCCTCAACCCCCTGGTGCTTCAACCCCTCCTCCTCCTCCTCCTCCTCCTCCACACACCCCTGCCAGAACCCTCCAACCCCACCCCTGCCCCAGCCTCCATCCACCTCTTCAAAAATGCACATTTACGCTGACAGAAGTGTGGTTTTATGCAGACTAAGCTGGTGAGAGAGAGAGAAAGAGAGAGATGCAGAAAGAGAGAGAGAGAGAGTATACTGTATATGTGTGCGTGTGTTTTCTCTTCTCTTTTTTTTTTGGCTTTCTGGAAAGTTCTCCCTGGAGGCTTAGTAAGGGCTCAGTCCTGCTGGATGATTTTGAATCTTCTGCTGAACACCAGAGTTCACAGATGTGCTCTCTCTCTCTTTTTCCTTTTCTCTCTCTCTCTCTCTCTCTCTCACACACACACACACTCTCTCTCTCTCACTCTCTGCATCTCTTTCTCTCTCTCTCTCTTTCTCCCTCACTCTCACACACACACACACACTCTCTCTCTCTTCTCTCTCTCTCACACACACACTCTTTGCATCTCTCTCTCTCTCTCTCACACACACACACACACACACACTCTTTGCATCTCTCTCTCTCTCTATCTGCCATATACATATTCATATACTGCAAGTCTATGGAGTACATACAGTGTACTCGACACAGGCACAGAGTGTCGTTCTATAGATGTAGTAGAGTGGACCTATATGCATCTATATCACATGCATTTATGTAGGCCCTATAGATATGGTATGTTTTGGTAATGATAGTCTATATAGAAACAATGGCTGGATTACTACTAAGCTACTCAGCAAATTCAGCCAACAAAAGAGAGTTATGGGTATATGAAATGCATCACAAGTCATACATACATAGAACAGGAGAAGTTATGTTTTTCTAATATCAATTTAATATGCTATGTAGCTGCTACGCTTCGGCACCCCGTGGTAACAGACATGCCAATACTGAACGGAATTCAACTGATCTGAATAGAAGTGAATATCTGCTTTACTCTGGATTTCCTATGCTAGTCTTTCCTGCTTTTTTTCCTTCTTTTTATTTCTGTTTCTTCATCTCAAAGGCACACCTTGTCTTACTTAGGCAATGCTGAATGCCGTTGCATTTGATGATGTGTACTCTTGTATTCATGGATATGTTTCTTCATTTGATTATGTGTACTCTTGTATTCGTGGTTATGTTTCTTCATTTTAGAACAAAGCCCAAGGAAGTTCAGAAGATATATGTGAGATATGTGATAACCACTGGCTTAGCCCACTTTTGTGGATCACATAACTTACTTTAGGAGAAAATGGATAAGTGGTATAAACTGTATTCATAGTCTCTCTCTCTCTCTCTCTCTCTCTCTCTGTGTGTGTGTGAGTGTGTGAAATTGAGAGAGAGGGTGGGCTGAGGGGACTACCATGGCCACCCAAAAGAAGAGGTAATTAATCGGTTAAGTTCTCCGCCTACAGTCGACTGATGACACATGCACAATGCACAGGCACAGCTCACGCGCATATTAATTTCTATTCGTGCTGCTGGAGTCCCCGCACAGCTCAGATAATGTGCTCAAGCTGTCTCTCTCTCTCTCTCTCTCTCTCTCTCTCCCCCTCTGTGCCACTCCCCCTTCCCGGTTACAAAGCCCTTTTTCGCTCTCCGTAGCCCTAAGCTTATGGAAATTGATAGCCACTCGAAGGCGGCGTAGGCTTATTCAAATGCAAACCCTCGTTACGCCGAGACGCGGTCGTCCGCATTCTCACGTTGTCGTCACGTCCCGCTGTCGGGAATCCAAATTGTCCGGGAATACTGCAAAGAGTGTGGCTGCGCTCCTCTCCTCGTAAATTCATTTCTGATAATTCTATAAATGGAGTTGGTCCAGCAAGTGAAGTTATCCGTGACGCGCCGAGGCTACCTTGTCGTCTAAAAGTCCACAACTCGGCGAGGAAGAGGAGGACTTTCTTCAAAAAATCAGCAGATAGCCAGTGTTCTGTTCTGAGGATTGGTGAAGATGCGGTCTGACGGAGGCGCCTTTCTTCTCATTTTAACCCTTGTGGTTTGTGAGGTAAGATCAATGGGCGACAAAACACCTGACTTGAGTGCAAAAGCATCTTTAATGGCTAATTCAGCAGGTTACAGTGTGCTAGGTTGTAGCCCAGGACTGCGATGTTATGGAGTTTCTTGTGCCACCATCTCTCACTTATAGGCTGCAGTGAAGTTTGGAACTCAAACCTTTTTTTTGTTTGACCATGGATATTCTGTATTAGTCCTGATATAGTTTAATGGGGGCTACGTCTGCCTCTGTACCATTTTTATTTTTGCTGAGGTAACCGACTTTTTAAAGCGTGAAGTTGGGCTACACAGGGAAACGTTTCAGCTCGATTAGCAGCTCCCACAAACTTGCACTCTATTCCAACGGCTGACGGAGAAGCTCACCGGAGCGATGTCTTTTGTCGAAAGTGGTATTGGGTAAAATATTAATGTACCGGGTCTGACGGGATCCCTTAACAGACTTTTATCCTAAATTGCTACAACCTCTCGGAACAGATACTGTACCGTAAAAGACAGACGCGCGTTGAACAGCCCCGGGTCATTAACTATTGAACATCTTAGAAAAAATGGGATAAAAACACTGAAGTGGTTTAATAGGTTCACCGTGCTCTTTTTCCTTTTGCCCTAAGCACTTGTTATAATAAGGTTTTAATGGCAGTTGTCCTCAATAATACATTAGTCGCCATGTATTCTAACGGTGTAAAATACATCAGCTCCGCACAGCAAACTTGATAAATGACTTCTCACTATTTTTCTGTCCTATGGTCTGGTTTTGTGTCTTTACATGTGGTCTGTAAATAATTCAATCTGACACTCTCTTGGGTAGTGTATTTTTTTTTTTTGGTGCGATTTTTCATAGAGAGAAACACAAACAAACGATATGGGATGAGCAGCCTAAGTGTGTGTGTGTGTGTGTGTGTGGTTGGGGGGGCGTGGGTGGGAGTGGGGTTGTGTAGAGGCAAAGAGATGAAGTAGGTGAGTAAAGCCTGGGTGACAGAGAGGAAGAGAATGTGAGTGAGAGAGAAAAAAAAAAACAGAGAGAAGAGTGGGTGAGGGTTAGTGTCTCAGAAAGATGAGGAGAGTGATGGGGTGAGGCTACATCTATCTATCTATCTATCTATCTATCTATCTATCTATCTATCTATCTATCAGCTGTCACTTATCTATCTATCTATCTAGTTATACAGCATGTAAAATGACACAAAATAATAGATCTTACACTCACTACTTGCATTGACTTACGTAAGTGCAAGTGCTGCCCTTTTCTCCTCTCTGTGCAGTAATATTATTCCCCCTTCTGCTTTGTAAGCACAAGTTATTATTTCAGCTCTGCCATTCTGCCATTCAGTGGCAATATGTCGTTACATTTATCTGTTTATCAGCGGTCCTTAAAAAAACTGACATCAGCACTTGCTGCTAACACAAGACCAAGCCCAATTCTGCCATACAGTACAGATTTTATGTTGTGTGTGTGATGCTGAATACATATTTTTTTAGTTTAATGCTTTGTTAAAGTGAAACTTGGAGGTTAAAAAACCCTTTCATTAATAGAAATTTCAGAAATTTGGCAACATTTTAGATTAGGGCACACATTCACCAGTTATTAGCAGCTTATTACTGTGCAAATTAATTAAAATACTAGCCATTTGTTATTGTTGTTATTGTTCATTACAAGTTGCTTATTAATACCTTATTCTGCATGATCTTATTCTACCCATAGTAAAACCATTACTTAGATCTTTTCCAATATAAACTCCTAATTACTGCTTATTCATATTAAGTAAGCTAGTTGAATGTGTGCTGTATGTGAATTTTGATGTCAATATGCTTTTCTCAGTAAGGATCTTATAAGCTGGTAGTACAGCAGGAACAGTTATTCTCAGGAACAATGATTCTCAATAAAAATAAAAAAAAACGTAATTAGGACTTCCTGGACGTAAATTGGACATTATTAGGGACTTTAGTTTTGGGTTTTGTTCTTATGAATAGACCATCTTTTCTAAATATTATTGAAGGAGATTAACTGCCCCTGTTGATACTAATCAAGGCATATTAAGACCATAATTCATATGCAACAACTAACTTAATAACTACAAATAAACAGTTTACATTGGAGAAATTCTTAGTTAATGGTCTATTATGGGTAGAATAAGGTCATGTAGAATTAGGTATTAGTAACATGTGTGTGACATGCAATAGCTAACAAATTGCTAGCATGTTACTCATTTGCATGTTAATTAGCTGCTAGTAAATAGTGAATATGTGTACCCTAATCTAATTGATGATATGTCCACAACAAGTTCCCCAGACACAAACCACAACAGCAGACTGTCAGTTTGTAGTTTTGCCTCTAACATACCAGTTTTAATGTATGGCTTGACCATGTTTTGTGAAAGAGCAGTCTTAGTTCTCCATCTCAGGGACTCAGCTAGCTAAGTTTTTACTGTTAACCATAGCCAGCTAAGCTATCTTTGCATCACGTACATCTTAGCACAAGCACATCTTAGGTAGGCTTACTATGGTGTGATTGCATGGTGTGTTTCTGTCAGTTGCCTTAGGTTATGAATCAGCTGTAGTCTGCCTGTTTGTCTTAGCCTGACAAGCCAGAGTATAACTTCAAAATGTATAGTCTGGCCATGACCGATAGACTGGGCTCAATCAATGAGGCGAAATCAGCAGTTGTCTTTCAAACTGCCTCTGCACGCTGATAAGCTGATAAGCTACTGCTAGAGTACGTCTAGACTCTATAAAAACAGAGTGATGTGATTGGGCCGACCAAACTTGGGAGAAGAGCTAGAGCTAGGCCCTATGGCTTATGGCTACACGCACCAGCTGAGCAAAAGTATTTGCTGCCACTAGGGTACATCTAGATTTCTAGGCTATATTTGTCTCTTATCTGGATGAAAATATTAAAGAGTGAATAGCCTATATTTGAGGATGTAATGTGACCATTGAGTTGTCAGAAACTATTTGAATAACAGGTTACTGTATGATTTCATTTGGTAGAGCAAAGCAGAAAATATTAGTGTTGTTTTATGCATTTAAACATAACAGGACGAAATTATAGAGACAGATGTGCCTGATGCTCCATGCTCTAGCAAGAGACAGCTAGTGAAAGACAGAGACGACTCCCACTTATGACAAATGCCACACATAGAATGTTCAAAAGGATTGCTTAAAAATTGTAATTTTTTCAAAAGATTTTCGGGATTTAGGTCTCTTAAATCATATTACATCGTCAATTGTTTCTATATTCATTTCTGAGCAACATTATGTGTTAATTCACTGACAAATTCTGTTGAAGGCATCCAATGCGAGTTTTTTGCATGTGTTTTTGTTGTTGTTGTTATATGTTTTGTTTTGCTTTTGTAACAAAAAACTGAATGAATATAACAGGTTTTAAGCCACACCTGTGTATGAGTCTGGGCGTTGTTCAGACCGAACACAGTTTTAACCTCCAAAAACACCAGTGTTATAAAGTAGTGACAAAAACATGCAAGGTTGAAACTAATTAGGAACATCTTGTTGCCGCGAGAGCATATATTTATCTAAACAGCTAACTCCCTGACTTGGCTATGACTGGCAGCTAAGCAACGACCCATTTTCGAAGAAAATGAGACCTCAAAAGTTTAACTATTTTTAACTTTAAGCGCTTCACGTTTTTACGCACCTCATTTCTTTTTCATCCTTTGCCTTGCTCATATTCAATGCGAGGCACGTAGCAACGGTCATGTTGCATGATTCCATAGGGAAACTATTTTGTTATGGGTGCAGTATGTTTTTTTTTCTTTAAATTTATTTTTAAGTAACACAGTGGGCCCTATCATGCCGCGGCGCACTGTGCATTCGCGACATGCGTATGGTGTCATTACTATTCTGTGCCAGCGCATCGTTCATTTTTTCCGGCAAAAAATCACGTTGTCTAGATAGCAGATGACACCGCGCCGTCATGGGTGTGTCAGCGAAAAGAAGAGGTGTGGTCTGGCGCAAAGCGTGCCAGATGCTATTATAAGGACGCAAAAATTAAATCCGCCAGTGACCAACAAAACCCTGGTCTGTCGTCAGTTTCGCATTGCTGAAAAGCTATTTTAGGGGCGCACAGCGCTTTGGGATATGAAAGCGTGCACAATGCGCGAACACCATGCTTCTCTCATCAGCAGGAGCGCGCAGCAGGGTTTATACAAAAGTTTTTCATGTGGAGAAAAAGATTATGGAGTCCCTGGAAATATGAAATATAAATGTACATCACATATATCACAATATTTATTAATTTGCGTCGAAAGCTTTTGTTTCCCCCGTCTTCTAACATCATTGTACCGCTTTCGGCACTGTACGGATGTTCTTTTTTTGCCAAAGGCGGAGGACACAACTGAGGATATATCCTTCCATAATTCCTTGACCCGTGGAGGTTTGGGGGGATCCTTTCCATCTCCGAAGATAACCCGTTCACGCGCTTTTACCTCACGCACTAGCAGATCGGTCTCCTCCATCGAAAAACGTTCCTGTCTTCCGCCATCGTAATAGCAACATACCATGGAAAATGCGCCGCTGGCTTTTAAAGGGAATGAGAGTATAAATCCTGATTGGTTAATTGTATGTTACGCCCAAAACACACCCATGACTAATAAAATACTTTAAGGCCAACCCTTTTGAACCATGCGCCTGGCGCAATGTTCGCTTTTCCCGCCGTCAAAATACCAAATTGTATCGGGCACGCCCCCAAAGCAACTTGCGCGACAGACTTTAGACAATGCGCATATGATCGTGAAAATAGAGCCCAGTGTAGGAGTTCATCTCATCATAATGTTTTAAACACAACCAATATGTCAGGAAGATCATTTTCAAGAGTCAAGATAGTAATTTATACGTTTATTCTTATAAACCTCTGGTTTTTACCCACAACTCACACATGGCATGCAGTTAGGTGAAGTAATGTGAATTACCCTTTTAGCAGTAGCCATCATTGATGAAGTTGCCTTAGTGGTTCCTATTGTCACCAATGGCCCTGTTATCGTGGAATTATGGTCTGTTTGTTATATCACTCTCTTAGCCTGTGAGAGACGCTTCAGTGGTGGAGAAGATGCAGGAAGGTCAGATGAGGCTACGATATATATTCAATAACCTTAGTGTGCTTGAGGAAGTTTGTTGAAGAGGTAAAATATACATAGAGCCTATATTGATCGGTCTATCTATCTATCAATCTATCTATCTATCTATCTGTTTTTTCATTCATCAAATGGAGTGTAAGTCAGCTCGTCAGGCCTGAAGGACCTGGAATACTGTAGCACTAACGATATGCCATCCTGATTTCAATAGAGAGAGAGAGAGAGAGAGAGAGAGAGATGGCATTTACAGGCAGTAACCTGGCCTTTGACAAAAGTCCTCGCTTCATGCTGAAAAACGTCTGATAAAGTCCAAGATAGATTCCAAGATAAATTCCAACACAACGCAACACAACAAAGCACAACAAGCACAGCACAGCACAACACATTTTGTTATTGTACAGTGATAACATACTAGTACTAGTAATAACATACATGTAGTTTAATTCCCCAGTGCCATATGATGTGTAGCTCTGACTTACTGTTGATGTAAATGTACCATAGGGAACTCATGGCGTTTCTGGTGGATTTGCAGATCTGCTTTGAATTTCAATCAGTGAAGTGCACTGGACTGCAATAGAGACAAAGAAAGAGAGAGAGAGAGAATGAGAGAGAGGGAGGGAAGGAATGAGAGACATAGAGAGGGAGAGAGAGAGAGATGGGCTGTAGGGGGGATTTTCCACACAAACAGCTGAATTTGCCTTACAAGACACACGGGACGCCATAGCACAGGAAGGATGGCAGGATACTGGACAGATACAGTAAGAGTAGGATTGTGGGTTTACGTAGTGTGTGGATGTCCCGCTGGCAGAGGGATGGACCTTGCCAGTAAGCAGATTGCTGAAAGTATGAATGTTTGAATAAAAAGGTTGAACTCATCATGGAATTTGAAGCGGCTCCTGGTTAGCTTTCTCAGGATTATTTGGGTAGTGGGGTTACCGGCTCTATGACACCTCAATTTGAGTGATTTAAAATTGAGTTTGAAAGTGATTTACATGTATGTGCCAGTCAGGTTTTTCTGGGCAGGTCTCATCTGCCTCATCTGTTTTATGCTGGACTGTATGTAGATGATATTTTGATTGTTTGTCTGTTATTAATGATCATCAATGACCAGCACCTGAATAAATGAAAAATGTGCAACTAGTATAATACCATAATACCATAATGTTTTACAATCAAATGAGCAGTTCATTAAAAAAAAAACAATAAAAAAAAAACATAGCACTTCATCAAAGCATATTGAAAAGTCTTTATTGCTAGCAATCAAATAGTGATATTGAATATTGAAATGAACAGTTATGGTGGTATCTGAAGCATACTAAACATAGATTTGGACACAGGCTATATCAAACGTAGGTGTCAAACAAAACAACATTTAGAAAAATTGTAGGGCTCTACCTTTCTTGACAGTTTCCAAACTGCCCCTTTGGAGCCTTTTTATAATGTTACTAGTCACTGTCCACGGAGATGGTGCTGAATTAGTTGACTCTGATTGCTCAGGGATTTATACCCCGGTCTTAATTGTAAATTGAATAAACCAATCCTAATTAGAACACTTAATTTCATATAGTTTACAATTGCAAACCTCACAGTCACCAATCAGTCAATTGACCCTCCTTACCCTATTAGGATAGAAATGGACAATGTATCCTTTCATTGATGATGGTTGTTTATATTTACTTGTCATTATTTGTCCGTGCATTTGCCCAAATATATAAAAGGTCACAAAGCAACTCCATTTTACTGTCAAATATTTGCAAGGCCTGATTCATAGTCAATGCAAGTACGCAAACGTTGCTATGGATGCAAGCTCATGCGCCTACTTGCAGGTTGAATACTACCAGTGTGGGTTGAATGCATGTAATTTGGTACGCTTTCATTGACTCCCATTTAATCACACATGTCATTATGTGGCGTCACATGCATCATGGTGTCCATGCATTTGCGTCCACGTATGTCTGTGTTGACTGTGAACAGTCCCTAATAGTGGTTCACTTAGTAATAACCTGAAGTCGTGTGCATGTTCGACTTGCAGTCAAGCGATACATGATGAAAGCACATTTAGTATTGTTTGCGTTTCTGTTTGCTAAACCTTTAGATAAGTGTCCGAATCTCCAGCACAAGTTGCACTATGTTTGAATCAAGGATCACGCCAGAAAGGGAAGATAACTGAATGTTTCAAAAAGCATCGACTGCAGCTCTATTTGATAACATTAGAACTGGACATGCTAGACAAAGACGGACTATATTTTGTCCCACTGAGGCACACCAGAAATACTAGACAAGTAAATAAATAAATTCACATGATCCAGAATTAGCATAATTGTGTGTTACATAAAAATCCCCAGATATTCAGGTGAGTCATTTAGTCACACACTTTGTAATGATTATTTAAAATGATGTGTTTTTGAATTTGTTTAGCTGGTTTGTTTATGTGTGTTTGTGTGTTTAGACAGTTGTTGATTATGGCTAAAGGAAATATTTTTAGCCTTAGATCATCTTTATTAATTGCTATGCAAATATATGATAATTATCTGATTCACCAGATGATCTGTTTACCTGATCTGTTTTGCTTGTCAATGTATGTTTGTGTTTGTGTGTGTGTGTGTGTGTGTATGAGTGAGGCAGTGTGTGTGTATGTGTGTGTGTATGTGTGCGTGCGTATGTGTGTGTGCGCGTGTGTTTGTTTCTCTCTCTCTCTCTCTGTGTCCTCTGCCTTTACTGTGAATAATAGGATGAGTGTCAGCCTTTGTGTTATCATCATTCCGAGAGTAGGTGGGCTCTGCTATTTAATTTAATGGCAAAGAGATCATTTTGTGTGTGTGTGTGTGTGTGTGCATGTGTACTTTAAGTGCAGGTACTGTGAGATGGTTTTATGTGTTATCTGTGTTATCTGTGTGTGTGGGTGTGTGTGTGTGTGTGTGTGTGTACGTGCGTGCACTAAGTGCACACACTGTGGTATAGTTGTATGTGTTCAATAAACTGTGTGTGTGTGTGTGTGAGTGTTTACAGTGTGTGCATGTGTTGTAGGAAATTGCAACCCAAGCACAGCAACCCAACACACCGCCTAAACACAGCCAGCACAGCAGGCTGCAGTTACTATTATCGCCCAGCAGATGGCAGTATCTTTCCACTAACACATATCTTAAGTGGATTTACCACTAGGTAGCGCAGCTGAGCCCCCTCCAGCCATTTCTTCATTATGTGGACTTGTAGCGCTGCCATGTAATCATATTGCGAGGGAATGAAAAGCCCATAGAGCCGTTTAACTACATTGCCATTGTGATGCAAATGCCCTGACTCAGACTCTAGAGGAGAGAGGGAGAAGGAGAGAGAGAGAGAGAGAGGAATATAAAGGGAAGAGGGGGTGGCAGAGGGGAGATATGGAGGGAGAGAGAGAGAGAGAGAGAGCTGGCGCCTAAGGGGAGATCGAAAGGCAGATTGCCTCTGGAAGAGCAGAAGCTGCAGGAGGAGAGAATAGAGAATGACCACCATCCTGGTTTAAATAGGAGGCACAGAGTTGCATAGAGGAGCAAGACAGAGAGGGGAATGTTGGGCCAGCATCATGGAGAAGATTTATAGAAAGAGAGAGAAGGAGGAATGAGACAGAGAGACAGTCATTCAGAGGAGAGAGAGAGAGAGAGTGTTCATGTATTTAAGACAGAGCAGTGCCGAGCACGTGCTTTAGTGTCTCTGCCTGTAGGAATCAGACCATACCTCCATCGCAGCCAACCGCTCAGTTTCTCTCTTGGCATTTTCTCTCTCCCTTCCTCTCTTTTCTCTCTATCCCTCTCTCCTCCCATTTCAATTTCACATTGGTGCAACACATTTCATAATTTCCTCCTGATACGTCCATTTTTACTCCCTCTTTCTCTCTCCTATCTCTTCCTTTCTTTCCTCTTTCTTTCTCCCTATTTCCTCGGTGCTCATTTATCCTTCTTTGTTCTCCACACTTTTTTCCTCCTTTTCTTTTTCCCCTCATCAACTTACTGTCATTTTTCCTCCTGTTGCTGCTAAGCTGCATCCTCATTTTCCATCCCTCCCTCTCTCGCTCGTTCCCTCCCTCCCTCCCTTCTTTCTCTCTCTCTCTCTCTCTCTCGTTTCTCATCTCCCTCCCTCCATTTCTCGCTGCTGAAAAAAGGGAGGCTGTGTCTCCGGCTTGGTTCTCTCTCCTTTTCTCTCTCTCTCTCTCTCTCTCTCTCTCTTTCTCTCTGTCTCCCTCCGTTTTGAACCGGTCGAAGTGGTAGGGGACAGTGTGATAACAGAGGAGACAGAGAGAGAGAGAGAAGAAAAGGAGGAGGACAAGAAGGAGGAGGAGGAGAAAAATAAAGGAGAGGAGGGTAATATTTTTTGACGATGACTTCTCTGCCTCGCTGACACTCTGTGAGCTTTTGCTTCCGTCGCCGTTGGCTCCTCTGTTGTTGCCGATGCCGCAGCTGCTGTTTATAAACGTGAACCAGCACAGCCAGACAGCCGCTCCGTCAGTCAGTTGGCCTGAAAAAGCCCGCTGCACGGATGAGGACAGCTCGCTAGACGCTGCACGGTATCCTTTTTTTTTTCAGCCGTTTGTTTTCAAAGGAAAGTTTGGTGAGACGTTTCATAAAACAAACGGAATAGGAGAAAAAACAACCAGTGCGTTCTGGTGAAAGAACAGAACCGATGCTTCATTTCACAACATTTTCACAAAGAAAAACAAAATAGAAAGCCTGTGCAGATATTGTTTCAGAGGGAGAGTACAATTAAGTATTTTTAGGGTTAGGTTTTCTCAGCACATATTTTTGGCAGGGACTTTTTTTTTTAAGTGGAAGGCACTGCACGGAGCTTTCAGTTTTGAGTTTTGGAGGACTGCTTTCTCTCTTTTTTTCCCTTCTTTTGGAGGGTGGAGGGGTGTTTTTTTCCGTCTATGTGTTGAACGTTGGTCGGTGGTAGTGTCAGCTGAGCAAGCGAGGGAAGATGAGTGTTCCCATGCTGAAGATCGGAGCGGTGCTCAGCACCATGGCCATGGTGACCAACTGGATGTCCCAGACCCTGCCCTCGCTCGTCGGCCTCAACGAGACCGTAGCGCACAGCGGCACCTCTGAAAGAATAATCAGTGTATGTACAAAGTGTGTGTGTGTGTGCATGTGTGTATGTGAGGGAGAAAGTGTGTCAGAGAATGTTTGTGCACAATTTCTACCTCTCTCACTCTCTGTAACGTTTGTGTGTGTGTGTGTGTGTGTGCTTGTTGCATTCTGTGGTTCTGTGAGTTACCTCTGCTCCCTCCTAATGGTTGTTAGGTGCATCAAATCTTTATTATATATCTTTATGTTATAACAGTTATTTGTCACTTTGCCGTGCATTTGCCAAGACAGGGTGTATTGTATGGATATGTGTCGGCGTTTGAAGACATATAGTAAGAGTAGTCGTATCTGAATCGCGAGTGTTTTGGTTCTGATTTGTGTTTTGTATTTGTGTAAAATATCTGTTCTATTGTGACGTGGAGCTGGCTGTGTCGTGGTGGTCGTGATGTCTCTGGTGGTGAAGTTTGGTTGCATCTACATGCATGTACATCCCGATGTCCCACAAGCCCTAAGCCCTAAGCCCTAAGCCTTGAACCAGCAAAGACAGGAGAATTGGCATGTATTGAGTTCATTATTGGTGTATAATTGCTAGCTAAATCCTGGCTCAGGGCTTAGAGTCTAGGGAAGAAGCTGGAATTAAACCAATGTCTTTAAACCAGCTGGTATAAGCACTGAGTGAAGACCAGTATTACTGTCTGCCTAAGATGACTCACAGGAATGCAAATTTATTTCCCACTAGAAATGAGTGAAACAGAGATCAGTCTTGTTTATATTTTTCTCAGATAATCTAGGAGAAGGTGGTTGAAAAACAATATGTTACAACACATATATGGATATATGGCCACATTTGCCCTCAAATTTGATACCTTCCCTAAACTTCCCTTGGGGTAAAATAAGTCAGACAGGTCAGGTCCTTAGTTCTTTATTTAATTTATTTTGGCTCATTGATTCTCAAAGTGTGTCCCCAAAGTAACCCACTAGTGGGCAATATAGGCATTATAGGTAGGACACGACTTACAGGAGAGGATATGTCTTTTTTATGCCTGTCTTCATTACCCTAATGCATTCCTTTATCAAATATAAAGGTCAGACAGTCGATACAAAACAGCCACATACACCAGCCATGTCATTTGGCCTCACTGTAGCAAAGCAAAATTACATGTAATGAAATTATGTAATTTAATTACAAAATAAAATTAACAGTAATAGTACATGCTTGAAAATGTTAGTTAATTATAGTTACTTTCAGGAAATATTCAGGATTACAATTTTTAGTCACATCTGAATATCTTCTGAAGAAACATTGGCTATATTTTTTGTAATATTAGTTTTGTTTTGCCATTTTGTCTTCCATTGACAGCTGAAAATCTGATACTATTCTGATATGTCTAATTGGCAACACCACCCACATTGCTGCTGGATCTGCAACCTACAAGAGGTCTGTTCTGCAACTGCAAAGAGGCCTGCAATGTCAGATAGAAACTACAATGTAGGCCCAGCTCATTGCTGGAAATGAAAAAATAGCTGTAGTGACAGGTGCATAAATGCACAGTCAATCGTAGATGAATAGACAACTGCTTTTGACAGAAGTCAGTGTTGAATAGTGCTGTAAGGTTAACCCAGCCAGGTTTAATAAACTGAAAATGGTTGACAGTTGAGAAATTTTTAAATTAATTAAAAATGTCAAAAGTAATCCAAAAGTAATCAATTGTAATTAGTTTCATGATTTTGTTAAAGTAATTAAAATAGTTACACTTCTACTGTATTTGAGATAGGGTAACCAGCTAAATAATGTAACACATTACATTTTCAAAGTAACTTTCCCAATAATGTTTGGCCTACATATAAATAAAAAATCAGGTCAGTTCCCGGGGAGTGGGAGAACAATGTAGCATGGATTCAAGCTAAAATAATGTTTTGTCATCGGTATCATTTTCCCTGGGGTGATGGAGGGCAGTTGGGGCTTCAAAAATACGCCACCCAATTAAATGGGCAATGACGGACCGAGTTTGAGAACCGCTGTTTTGGCTGTTCATTCCAGAGTTCTCACCAACCATTTCTGTGACGAACTATATAGGTGGATAGGGTGACTTTACCTGAGAGTTGCAGTCAGGGAGGAAAAATCTCTTCTGTCTCATATCACTGCGAGAAAAAAAGGTGTATTCAGGTTTATGCTGACGTACTCCTGTATACTCCTGTATATACCTGGATTTTAGTACGTAAACATACTATATTACGATATACGATAACATATGATATTTACTATGTATGCATACCTTTGACGTGATGGGTAAGTAGGGTAGGTAGACTAGGGTAAGTGTGTGCACATGTTTATTCTTAGGGCTGGGTATCGATTCAGATTTTGTGAATTAATTTTATTCTGATCCACAAGGTCATGATTCCAATTCGAATCACGATTTGATTCAATATCGTTATCGATTCTGGAGCCATTTTAGTTTCTAAACCAGGTTATGAAATGAGTAAGTGGAACACTATTTCATAGCCAGTATACTACTTCAGTGCTTTACCTTTCATACATGGCAGTAACAAACTAAGTCACAAAATAACAATAATGTAGCATAGCCTACTTGGTTTTAAGGTGACGTGGCCCGTTTAAGATAAATAATTTAATAAACCTTCAGGTGCAGCCGATAGTATTTGTTAGGTTGTGAAAAAGCCAGCGCAGATGAGAAAGCAAGAAGTTGGGACTAAAATAAGAGACAGCAGCAAACTTATGTAAACTTTGAAAATGTGGGTAATTTAGCCTAATAACGCTGCAACTCCTTGAACTGAAACAGCATCTTGCATTGGCACCATCAGGTGAGAGACGTTAATGTTCAGTATATAATGACAATCTCAATGTCTGGCAATTTAATAGGAATGGATGCTAATATGTCAATCCACAAAGTAAAGAATCAATAACGAATTTTTCAAACAAGAATCGATATTAATTGCTGACTCAAATTTTTGAATTCAGCCCTATTTGTTCCTGCAAATTAATACGCAGGTCACCAAGCCTTTACTCTGTACTCTGTTTACTTTCGCATCGGCTAATGGAAGAGGTAAACAGGGTGCCCTAAGATGATAAAGCTAATTGGAATAATCTTAATGTGAGATTAATTTTTGGCCTAGCTGATTTTTTACACAGCAGTCCTTTGTATGTCAGGGGATTGGTATGTGTTTTTGGGGATCCAAATTGGCAACAGAAGCTTTCAAGGTGAGATGTTGTTTGCTGCTTTGTCACTGAGGCGAGTTGCTTTTCTCTGACGCCTGCATTAGCTAATTGGCTTTTCCCGAGCAACAAAAGACAGACCGCATGGTGCTGGAGGGCCTTTTTACAGCTTTTTGTGAGTGGAAGAAGGACAGAAAGAAAGGAAGAAAGGACGGAAGAAAGAAAAAAAAATTCTTTAAATATTATTGGATTGAATGACAGAACGATGGCAGGCTGATCCTTTCAGGTAGAAGGGCAAACATCCCTCATAATAATCTGAAGTACTATAGTGAGATTCAGTGAGTATCACATCTGCTTAGACATTATGTCATAACATGTCTCAGTAATCATGATATGACAATCATGAGGTTTGGTGACTGTCAGCATGCATTTCGATACAGACTTTAAGCACGTGTTTAGAATCAGACTTTCAGCATGTGATTAGATACAGAAAATATTAGAATATACAAAAGATATGACAATATATAC
This sequence comes from Tenualosa ilisha, assembly GCA_015244755.2. Taxonomy (NCBI): domain Eukaryota; kingdom Metazoa; phylum Chordata; class Actinopteri; order Clupeiformes; family Clupeidae; genus Tenualosa; species Tenualosa ilisha. Next base: position 394,072 of record PYXC01002642.1, on the reverse strand, counting down.
AGCACATAAAAATAGGGAAATGCATAGATCATTTCACATCATATCACATCTGCTTAGACATTATGTCATAACATGTCTCAGTAATCATGATATGACAATCATGAGGTTTGGTGACTGTCAGCATGCATTTCGATACAGACTTTAAGCACGTGTTTAGAATCAGACTTTCAGCATTTGATTAGATACAGAAAATATTAGAATATACAAAAGATATGACAATATATACAGCACATAAAAACAGGGAAATGCATAGATCATTTCACATCATATCACATCTGCTTAGACATTATGTCATAACATGTCTCAGTAATCATGATATGACAATCATGAGGTTTGGTGACTGTCAACATGCATTTAGATACAGACTTTAAGCACGTGTTTAGAATCAGACTTTCAGCATTTGATTAGATACAGAAAATATTAGAATATACAAAAGATATGACAATATATACAGCACATAAAAACAGGGAAATGCATAGATCATTTGATACGTCAATCAACACTACATCATTAAGACTCATGCAGTCATGGAGTGACAGTACATTGTGCAGCACCAGAGACTTCTGTATCCCGAATATGATCGGCTATGAAGTGCCGGCTTAGTACGCGCTTAAACACCGTGTCCCGAGTATTACCAGTACCGGGTTAAGGGATACTGAAGTGCATGTAAGCCCAGTCATTCTTTTACATCACTCAGAGCTCATTTTGAATTTGTTCAAGACAGTCTCTTATCTCTCTTAGAGTCATTTAGAGTGTTCTGTTGTTTATGCACAGCTAGAGGGGAAACAAGTCCGTCTTTGATTCTCTCGTCATTATGTCTTTGACCGACTATGACCTCCATTAGAGCTCAATTAAGCAACTGAGGCTTTAAATAAACTCCATTTATTTAAGGAGTTATCAGTGAGTTATCAATGGGTTTTCTGTTTGCCTGTAAGTTTGTTACAGTCATTACAACCCTGAATTTAGATGAGAAATCCCAATTTCCAAATATAAAGTAACTGATGGCAGGTTTATAAATAAATGCATTCTACAGTTTATCAGCTTGAATTATGTCAGAGCATCAAGTGAACATATCTGCATGGTCACTATATGCTCATACTATACATAGAAGTATTTCCTCTCAAAGGTACTCACAAAATTTACCCTTTAAAATAAAAAAAAAAGTGTGTGGACTTGAGCAGACACTTCAGTTTAACAAAAGCATGTGTTTGTCTGATGGACGCACTACCACTTCTCTAGCTTCCATTTGTAACTTTTCTTATGTAGTAGAACACGTAGACCGAGTAACGTAGTGGGACACAGTTTATTCTCGTCTTGCATTTAAGTAGGATTGTCCCGTGCTGACTTCGCAAAACATCTGAGCTTAACACTCTCTCTGTCTCTCTCTCCAAGGAACGAGCTCCCTTTAGTAACCAACCATTGATGTTATATTGAATACTTTGGTGCCTTTAATTACTTATTTACAGTGAACACAATGATTGTCAGGAACGTCACGACAAGGCCTGAATACAAACTCAGTCTCATGGCACAGGCTGAATGTAAATGTTTTTGTGGTTGACACTGAGCTTGGTCACCAGAGACATTTTAATGTCAGCATTGGCTTCCCTAAATAAATAAATAAATAAATAAACAAACAAACCAAGCCCAGCGACTCCCTAATTACATGTGAGTGTATGCTGACTAAAACAGAATAGAATACCTTAAACCATAGCACCTGTTGCATCTCCTCCACTTTGTGTAGGAGTTTTGAACTAAGGCCCAAGAGGCACTGTAAGGCACGATGCAAACATTGTTCAGACAACCGCAATGACAAACTGGAAAATATTAATTTTATAATATCCGGTTTGCCTTGGATCTGACCTCTACACACACATATACACACACGATCACATATCTTCTCTCTCACACACACACATACACACACACAAACACATACACACACTTACTCAGATAAACACAAAGAGACAACCCACAAAAGCTCACCAATACCCACAATTCTTAATATGCTATGAGCCTTTTTTCCTTCCTGCACACAAAGACGTCAGCACAGAAATGGTCTAAATTTATAAAGTGGGCACAAAATGGATGTGCACATCATCTCCAGTCAAGCACGATTCATCCTGAAGGAGAGCTAATTTACTCAGGCCCTCTCTCCATCTCAAACACACACACACACACATATCCCTCACACACACACACACACACACACAAATATGCCCGCACATACACACACACACACATGCCTGCACACACACGCACACACACACAGCTTCACAAATAAGCTGCAACCACACACACGGGTACATTGCTAACATTTACCACATGTACATACACACACAACCACCACACATACACACAGATACACATGTATGTTGCAAAAACACTTACACTCAAACGCAATCACTTCACTTCACTTCACGCATCATTGGAAACATACAAACACAGACACAGTTAAACACAAGAATACGCATTTGTTATAAAGTTAAAAACACGCGCACAATCACAGACACAAACATACACACGCACACATCGATGACTGCATCTGTAGTGTACAAGACTAAGGAAATACGGTGGCTCCTGTGAAACAGCAGCCTGTGTTTCGACTAATTTCCCCTTGTTGCCTGGGTGTGTTTGTGGGTACTAATGCACCGTGAGACTGCGGAATGGAAAACCACTATGATGTGGTAAAGAGAAAGCCGTTAGCCACATGAGTGTGAATGAATATGCAGGTGTTAGTTGGTCAAATACACACACACACACACACACACACACACATACACACAGACACACACATACACAGTATAGACATACACACACACACACACACACACAAACCTGGGGTGCGGGTGTGTGTAGCATCATGAGTTATTGAAGGCATCAGTTATCTGCTCCCCCCAGCCGCCACCTGCCCCGGCCCCAACACTTACACCCTAACTCAAAGGCTTGCATGGGAAGCACTTCCCGAACAGCACTTACTCATTTGCAATATGCCACATAAATAGAAAACACCAGATTGAATGTAGTATCACATGATGAATGTAAACCACATATTTGGATTGTGTGTGTGTGTGTGTGTGTGTGTGTGTGCATCTATTAGAGCTCAGATGACACACCAGTGAAATCCATCAAAATTGTAGGACAGCATTTCTCACGTACAGACTACAGGATTGTTCCGATTGGGAACTCATTCATTGAAACTGCTCTCGTTATGAAGTACTTCCTTGTTTTAGCAACCACTGGGCACAAAGATCATTTGCGCTACTTTGTTTCTTTTGTCATAAAAAGGTTTGTTTCTTTTGTCATAATGTACCATACTATTCACTACAGTAATTTCCCAAATATAAGCCGCACCATATATAAACCTCAGGTCAGAGTTTTATGAAAACTAAAAAAACAAAACTATGTATTAACCTCACCCTTGTATTAATCTCAGTGTACTAAACATTACCTATTGAATCACAATCAGATCAGGTCAAGTAGAACGATAAAAGAAATGCAATCTTGTGTATAGTCCTCACCCATGTGTAAACCTCATAGATGAAACTTTACAAAATCAGTGTATTCACCATGGGTAATAATCATGAAATTACAGATTTTGTTCACATTTTATTAACTGCACAGTGCTTGATGTGATTTGGATCATCTGAGCCGAGAAATATGAAGACTGGCAGAATGACAAAGTGACTTCCATTGACTAGATTGTTCCTTCTCTATTCCCTATACTGAACGCTTGCACTGTGTTTACACAGACAGCCTATGTTCACCCGTACAGCAGATAGCCGCCTTCAACAAATGGCATATACTTTATTACATTTACATTTATGCATTTAGCATCAGACACTTTTATCCAAAATGACTTCAAAATGACAAAATTACATTTGTCAACTATCAATTAGTTCAGGGTCGATCTCCCCTAGAGCAACTTTGGGTCAAGTGCCTTGCTCAAGGACGTAATGGTGACAACCGTGATACGAACCCACAATTTCCAGGTTGCTACCACTCTAGCCAGGTTACTTTACCGCTATGCTACCACCGCCCTGAATTAATAATGACCAAATGGGCATGTTTTGTTATGTTGCTCTAATGGTGTTCATGCAATGAATTTGAGTTAAACAGGACTGAATTGAATTGTGCTGAACTGAGTGAATTGAATTGAAAAGAGTAGTGCAGATTGAGGATGGTTATTGTGTTACTCTAATAATGTTAGAAATTCAGTTGAGTTTAGCTGGACAGAATTGCATTTGAGTAGAGTTGAGTTAAATTGAATTGGATTGAATTGGATTTAATTAGGTTAAATTGAGTTGAATTGCACTGAATTAAGGAGAGAGTTGTACAATGAGACTGCTGAGATTAAACCGGAGTAGGGATGACCACATGCAGAGGCGTGAAGGAGATAAGAGATCATGTTTAAATATCCATACCACAATGTGTGTGTGTGTGTGTGTGTCTGTCTGTGTATTTAAACGCCAATAGAACATGAAGAGCTCCCAGCTGGGCCCCAGCGTGAGACACGAGTGAGTCATCTCTCGCTCACTCACTGGCTCACTTATACACACACACACACACACACACACACACACACACACACATACACACACACAAGCACTGGCCATAAATCTGAACACAGGAGTGTATACTGAGATATTCAATTCAATTATATTTATACAGCGAAATTTACAATAGAATTGTCACATGCCGCTTTACAGACGTTATTACACGGCTCTCTATAATGCTCCATTCAATGTCCTACAGTCTGATATTTCTTGATAACAGACACTGTTAAGAAAATGAAACAGAACGTTGCCACAACCTATCAGCTGATCTGTAAGTTAACAGACTACTTTTTTTTGCGGAAACAATGATCTATCTTAATCATTAATCAATTACTAGGAAAGCAATGATGAACTGAAGAAGCACTCTGAGAGCACAGACCTCCGCCAAGACAATATGGGGTCACATACGAAATCCAAATTTCAGATGGTGTTCCGGATCACCACCAAAATGTGCTCATCTGTGCCTTGTCCTAATCCCAACGTTGTCCAAAAAATTTCATGCTAATCCGTGGAGTACTTTTTGAGTTTTTTTGCACACAAACAGACAGAGGAATAAACAGACAGACAAACACAGGTGAAAACATAACCTCCGAGGGCGGTATGCCATTTGCCTATGCCAAGTCCATTATTCCCCTATATTAATTTAATTATTTTCTTTAAGCAGTGATCTAAAAAAAAAAATACGGCTGGCTTGTGTCTAATTCTTTGTGGGAAGTAGATCCACAAGGCTGCACTAGTTCCCTCAGCTGTTATGGTTAACATTTAGTTACAATTCAGTTACAGAAAAAATTATTGATATGGAATGGTGATTAAACTTTTTTACCAGGTTTACATCATAGCTGTCCCGTTATCAGCCAATCAGAAAACAGTATTTAATTTCTCTGGGTAATAATCCGTGATTATGACCAGTGCAGAATGTTATCCCTTACTTAACAAGGAGCACCCAAGAGCAACAAAGTCAAGGAAAAACTCCCTTGTGGTAGTTATTCAAGAAAGAAATCTCATGATATATCCAAAATATTGTCCCACAACATTATATGGTAGTCAAGCCATAGGTGGTTGTCCTAAGTTCTGCCTGGACAGCATAGTAGCAGCCAGACATAATGTCAAAGTCAAGGAGTGAGATTGATGGTCAGTCACAGGGGCTCTAAGAGGCAGAGTCAGTCCTGCCATGAGCCTCCCATGAAGTTGGTCACAGACCTCTCAGGATGGAGTTGGTGACAGGGATGTCAACCTGTGAGAGGCAGGGATAACTCAGCAGAGATGATGGTATATGATGATGATGATGATGATGATGTATGTGGGCAGATACTGATACAGAGACAACAAACCAGACTTGTGCACACACACAGTCACATGCACTTAGAAACACACACACACAGACATGTATGCATACACATGCTCACACGCACACCCACATCCACGCACACACACACATACAAAGACACAAACAAAACACACACGCACGCACGCACACACACACACACACACACACACACACACGCATGTGCACACATCTGATTATCAGTGGTATTTACCAAGGCTAACATTTCTCAGAGTCATGAATCAAGATGGATTCAGTGAGCCAGACATGCAATCAACCTTTCCACACACAGTGACATTGACATGCACATGCACAAACGCACACACACACACACACACACACACACACACACACACAGACACACTCACACACGCCACTGTTTTCATCGGTGGTGACAGTGTGTTGATGCGTCTCTGTTTGTCTGACATTCTCTTACAGATAAATATATTCCAAGAGACTGAAAGTGCTCTCTCTTTCTCACACACACACACACATTTGCAGTCCTTCTCATCATGTGTTATTACTGGCGACAAACAAACCAGCTGGAATCACGATGTGATTGTGTGTTTGTGTGTGTGTGTTTGTCTGTGTTTGTGTGTGTGTGTGTGCACAAGAGAGAGAGATTGGTGTGGGTTCTGCATGCGGGGGGTGTAAACGTGACTCAAACTGTGTGTGTGTGTGTGTGTGTCTGTGTTTGTGGGGGGCTGGTAAACGTGACTCAAAGGTCGGATGGTGCTCGTTTCATTGCCACGGCAACAGTGCATCAAAAAAAAGAAAAATAGAAGAATGTCAATCAAGGCAAGCAGCCACTTAAGATTCATCAAGGAGAAACCTGGCAGAGAATGACCAGTGTGCTCAACAAACACACACACTCACTCACTGCACACACTCACAATCATGCGCATACACCAACAAAACATACATACCAATACACAAACACACACTCACCAGGCAGATGTGACGCAAGGATACGTGGCCCAAGAACACACACGCACACACACATGCAGAAGCGCATACAACATTGACACAAACATTTGTACATGCACGCTAAAATAAATACACACTCAAAGAAAACATAGACCCTTCAGATCCTGCAGCTCTAAAGCACACCTGATGACACATTACCATAATACCTGTGTTTCCACAGCAGGATTCCTAGTACAAAAGCAGAAACACACAAAAAAACAATTGGCAATTTCACAGTATGGATGTGACAAAACAAGTGAATTAAATATATATGTTTTAAATTTTTCTTTCAAATACATACAGCAGATGCTCAAATTTTGTATACATCATTTGCACACACACACAGATATATATATATATATATATATATATATATATATATATATATATATAAATAACTAAATTTGGTGTTGTGGGTGTGACAAAAATGCCATTTTCCATGGATTTGCCCTACAACACATTACAACTACAACACAAATCTATAACAGTAATAATCACAATAATAATGAGCAGAAGATCACAAATTACTCCAATAAACACAGCTTTATTTTACTGTGCATAAAAATATATATTTTCAGTGCAAATCTCACATACACACACAAACACACACACACACACACACACACACACACACACACACACACACATAAATTGATCTTCCTATGCCTGTGATCCCTGTTTTCTTGTCTTCGGTTGTTCACACCCTGGTTTTTTGCTTTGTTTCAAGTAGTAACACCCCACACACAAACACACACACACACAGAAATACACACCTCCAAATGTTTGCCAAAGAAGGTTACAACACCGCCCCTTAAAATAATTTAGTTGGCTGATCTAACCAACACACACATGCACACACACACAGACACACAAGCACAAGTGCAAACGCATACATGCATACACACACACACACACACACACACACATATACACGTACTGCTGCAAACCAGCAGAAGCAGCTAGCCTCACTAAGCTCCTCATTAGCTCACTGCTAAATTGAACACTGCAGGCTTTGGCCTGGGGTCTGCTGATCTAATGAAGCAGACTTATGTGTGGGTGTGCATGAGAGTGTGTGTGTGGGAGTGTATATGTTTGTGTGTGTGTGTGTGTGTGTGTGTGTGTGTGTGTATGTGTGGGTTGGAGTGAGTTTGTGTATGTATGTGTGTGTGTGTTAGGCTGTGGTTGTGTGTATAGGTGGGAGTGTATGTGTGTGTGTGTTTCTGAGTGTGTGTATGTGTGTGTCTGTCTGTGTGTGTGTGAGCGTGTGAGTATATGTGTCGGTATGTGGCCACTGCACTAAGTGTCTCACTAAAGAGCAATCTGAACTGAAATGCGTATCATGGTGGTTAGTATTCTCATATGGAGAGAGATAGGCTTGCTAGACAAACACAGCCACACCCCCGCATAAACTCGTTCACCAGTAGGTGAGATTTCCATATTGAAATTTCTCCCACACACACACACACACACACACACACACACAGAGAGACACCAACACACACACACACTTTGTATTACACACCTTTCTTTTTCTTATACACTTTGTCATACATGCATTTTCTCTCCCACTTTCTCAAACATGCACACACACAAAGACTGAAGCATAACTGTACACACAAACATATGCCTGCACTCACACAAACATGCACACACACACACACACACACACACACACACAAACACACACACCCAGTAATTGGTGTGGAACAGATGGGAGAGGTGTGAGGTGTGGTGCAGCTAATTAAAGAGCACAGCACCACCGCAGAGAGAGGAGAGAGAGAGAGGGAGAGAGAGAGGGAGAGAGAGGAGAGAGAGGGAGAGAGACGGGGAGGGAGAGAGAAAGACAGGGAGGGAGAGAGAGAAAGAGAGAGAGAGACAGGGAGGGAGAGAGAGAGAGAGACAGGGAGGGAGAGAGAGAGAGATGAGAGAGAAGACAGTATTTGAGAATGAGAGAGAGAGGGGGGGAGACTGAATGCTAGGGCATGACACTGAGATAGTGATGGATTAGAGGAAATGAGAGGGGTGAGAGAGAGAGAGTGAGAGAGAGAGAGAGAAGAGAAAAGAAAAGGTGGGGTATAGTGAAAGGAAGGAGAGAGCAGATAGTTCCATCGGGTTAGCACATGTTCTGCATTGTGTTTTTTATTAGTGATCATTTTATTAATGATGTGCATTGCTATTATGTTTTATTAGTAATCATTTTAATTGTACTGTGCATTGCTATTATATTTTATTAGAATGATTATTATGGTCTGGTTGAGAAATAATAAAATCAAGGGACAGATGATGATATTAATAATGTAATCAGGGTAGAGCTGTGGCCGTGGTCTTTGACTCAGGCTGTCTCATTAATGTATTGTGGGGCAGTGCTAGGGCAGGATTGCTACGTCAATAAAGCTTTCATTATATGCAAATTAATAGAGTGATCTGTGTGGGTGGCGGCAGACAGACTGTGTGTGTGTGTGTTTGTGTGTGTGTGAGAGACCATGACACTCTCATCCATATGGATTATTACAATATCTGTGTCCTAGCACTGGCCATAAATGTTTCAACAGGTGCCTGATATAAAGGCGTGCAGAGTGTGTGTGTGTGTGTGTGTGTGTGTGCCCTTGATAACCCTCTTCTCCCCTCTATTTCTTACCAAAAGCTATTGTCACCAGTCAGACATCGTCGTCTGCTCTCTCTCCCCTCTCTCTCTCTGCCTCTCTCTCTCCCTCTCTTTCTATCTCTCAATTTCCAGTTCTATCTGTCACTCTCTGTCTTTCATCACCCCAACTCTCTCTGTGTCCTTTCTCGCTCTTTCTCCAGTTATGAGCAAGTGTGTGTGCGTGTGTGTGTGTGTGTGTGTGTGTGTATGTATGTGTGTGAGAGAGAGAGAGAGAGAGAGAGAGAGTTGAGTTGCGTGTGACAATGACATCAGGAGTGTATGGCATAGTCTGATGATGGTAGTGGATTACCTTGTACACGTAGAAGGATCTTTCACCGCAGCTAATGTGGATCCATCGTTGGCGAATGATCTCAATGGATTCTATGCGTGCTTCGAGGTCAGCAATGAACGCGCCCACACTAACGCAACTATGGCTGTAGGCAGCGAACTTCGATGCTGCTGGTTTTGACTCTCTTCCTCCTCATCTGTCTGTCTCTGAACAAGATGTGCGGAGAGCCTTTAAGGGTGTAAACAGCAGAAAGGCAGATGATCCATATGGCATTCTTGGGAGACTGTTAAAATCATGTGCTGATCAGCTTGCACCTGTGTTTACAACTATAAATCTTTCATCTTCAGTCTACTCTTTTGTTCCCAATTGCTTTGAAAGATCCACCATTATTCCAGTACCTGAAAAGTACAACCCCTGATGTTTCTGACTACCGCCCTATAGAGCTGACTTTTGTCAATTGTGATGAGGTATTTTGAAAGGCTTGTCAAGAACATCATCTGTTCATCCATCCCTGGCTCATTAGACCCTCTTCAGTTTGCCTACCGCTCAAATAGGAGCACTGATGATGCCATCTCCCATGCCATCACTCCACTCTCTCAATTGGACAAAGGGAAATGGATTTATGTACGGCTTTTCTTTATTGATTACATCTCGGCTTTTAACACCATCGTGCCTACTAAATCAGTAACCAAGCTGAAAGATCTGGGTCTAAACCCCTAAATATCTTGGACTTCACATCTCCAGGATCTGACATGGACCTCACGTATCTCCACTCTGGTGAAGAAGGCTAGACAGCGCCTCTACCACCCTCATCAATAAAGCTTTCATTATATGCAGGTTAATAGAGTGATCTGTGTGGGTGGTGGCAGACAGACTCTACCACCCTCAGGAGGTTAAGGAAATTCAAGATCTCAAATGAGCAGCAAAGGACTTTCTATATTGCCACCATAGAGTCTGTATTTGCTGGAAACATCACAACATGGTTTGGGAATGATAAGATTGCCCTCCACAGAGTAGTTCACTGTGCAGAAAAAATCACTAAGACCACTCTGCCAGAATTACAGGGCATATACACAAGACATAAGACGAGGGCAACCAAAATTCTCAAGGACATTCACCATCCCTGTCATAATGTCAGTCAAAGGCTGCCTTTCGGAAAGCGCCTCCATTCTTTTAAGGCCAGAACTGAAAGACTTAAAAGAAGCATGTAGAAGACTTAGAATGTAAACATTATTTTATTTATGTATTATCAGAAATTCTTCCTTGTACAGTTGGAGAATTAGTCACAATATCAATTTCACTACTCTTTGTACCTTTACATTGATGTATACAACCAATTAATGTCCTGAATCTTGAATCTTGTCTTGATAACACTGTTTTCCTTCAAATGGGCACGCCAGTAATTCAGGTGAATTGATTTAAGCTGGCAAGATCATCTCGCATCTGTAGAAATCAAAATAGAGGTAGCATGTGAAGAATTCTCTTATTCCTCTCTGACTTTCTTATAGTGCGAATTTAATTCAAAGTCTAATTCACTTGGAGACAAGCACTAGTACATTAGTACATTAGTACAGTGCTGTTGAGAAGGGAACCTGGAAAAGAAGTGCATGGTGTGTCCTTGTTCCGACCTCCTGGTCTGATTTATCAATCTAATAATGTATCCTTTTATTCACTTATTTACTTTGTAACTCTCCTCTTCCCTCTCTCCTCTTCTACCTCCCTCCTTCTATCAACCTCTCTCCATTAATTCTCTCTCTTTGTCTCTCTCTCTCTCGTTCTCTGTCTGTCCCATCTTTCACTGCCTTTGTTTCCTTTTCTCACTGATTACTTTACTATCCTGGTCTTATTATCCTTCTTCTCTTGTCCCCTCTCCTCTCCTCATTCGTCTGTCTTCGTTGTCGTTCTCAACCCATCCCTGGTCCTCCTCTCATCTCTGATTCCTCCTTTTCATTCTCCCTCTTCTCCTTTTGCTCCTCCCCCCTCACTTTCTCTCTTTCCTCTTCTTTTCCTTCTCTCTTCCTCTCCCCTCCTCTCTTCCTCTCTTTCCTCTCCTTCTCTCCGTCCCTTCTCCTTCTCCCTCTTCCCTCTTCGCTCTCGTAACCCTACTTTCCTCTCATTCCTTCCCATCTCCTTTTGTTTCCCATTTCCTATTACTTGACCCTCTTTCCTATTCCCTCTATTCTCTTTCCTCCCCTCCTCTTCCTCTCTCCTCCTCTCCCTCTCTACTCACCTCTTTCTTCGCTCCTCCTCCCTTTCTCTCTCACTACTCCCTCCTTCGCTCTCTCCTCCTCCTTCTCATCTCCTCCTCTATCTCCCTCTCTGCTCCCTCCTCCTCTCCACACCTCTTCCTCTGTCCACCACCCTCTCCTCCTGCCTTTCACATCTCTTCCTCTTCCTTACTTTCACAATATCTTCCCCTCTCTCCATCTCCTCTCCTCTCCCATTACTCCCCCTATATGTCTCCTCTCCCTCCTTCCCTCTTTCCCCTTTTTCCATCTTCCTCACTTCTCCCTCTCCCTCTCTCTCTCTCTCTCCTCTCCTCTCTCTCTCCTTGCCTCTACTCCTCCTCCCTCTCTCTCATTCTCTCCCTCTCCTCCCCAGGCCCTGTACCCTGGCCCTGATGAGGGTTGGCAGGTGTATACATCGGCGGCGGACGCCGAGGGAAAGTGCGTGTGCACAGTGGTGGCTCCTGCCCAGACGCCCTGCAGCCGGGACCCACGTAACCGCCAGCTGCGACACCTCACAGAGAGGGTGAGTGATACGAGTGTCCGGCCAATCACAGCTGGGAGTGCTTATCATTCGGGAGGAGGGTTGGAAGGCGAATAGCCAATCAGGGCTGGGGTGGATGAGTGGATGGGTGAGTTGCAGCTCAAATAACCAGAGCTGGTTGTTGAGGGGATGGACTTATTCCTCCATTGTCTCTATCTCTTTCTCTGTCTTACTCTATCACTCTGCCCTTCTCTCTGTCTGGTTTCTCATCTGCTCTTCAGACAGGGAATAGGGCACACAAACATAAATTGACTATATCTCTGCATAGTTGCAGACTCTCTCTCTATCTCTATCTCTCTCTCTCTCTCTCTCTCTCTCTCTGTCTGTGGCCTGACGGAAGGTCTCATTGAGCTCTAATAAGATGAAGCGCTCCCCGAGCTGCCTCAGGGGGATCATGGGTAATTTAACCATGATGAATGAATCAAGGAGTGGGGACAGATAGAGAAAACAAGAGAGGGATGAAGGGAAAGGGGATAGAGAGATGGGGGTTGGAGAGAGAGAGAAGAAGAGAGAGACACAGTTTTGGGGTAAATACAAGATAGAGAAGTGGAAGGCTGAAAGAGAAAGGAAGTAAAAACAGAGAGAGAGAGGAGGAGATCTGTTTGGCAGAGGGAGAGTGGGATAAAATAAATTAAGTAAGAGAGATAAAAAGAGAGAGTGTGAAGCGGATGCAAAAGGTCAATTGCCTTCATCTTGCCATTTTTGGAGAGGTGGGGGGAAGAGGGAAAAGGAGGGAGAGAGAGAGAAAGTGAGGGAGAGAAAGAGAGAGAGAGAGGCTGTGAAACCATCTGAAGATGCTCTTTCATTAAACCAACCAGCACTAGCACCGTCTCTCGTGTGCACACCAGTGAAACATGCACAGGATTTGAATTATCCACACATCAACTCTGCATACTCCCATAATGTCTTTGTCACACTTTAAAAGCCATCTAAAGTCTACATACTCTGCCCAACAAATCCCCCCTACCCCTACAAAAACATACACACATTTGAAAAAGACACAGCAAGAAGTGAAGCCAACCTTGAACACTCACAAAAGCAGGTGAAAAACATCATCCAAATGACCACTAAAAAGGCAACTGGCCTGAAAGTTATTTGTGACGATCGAGCGGTGGAGGACACTTGATTTCTAAGGCTGTGGGGACTTACCAAACAGCCCATTGGGTATTGATTGGGAGACCCTGTACTTAATGCCTGGCTGAACCTCCAGATGCCCAGAGTGCTTTTATAATGTGCCATGTACCTGATACAGGTATACAGATATTCTGTTATCCCTCGCATTTGCTATTGTAATGCCCTTCCTCATAATGGTGCTCCCAGCATGCATTACACCTTACAGATGGCCCAGAATGTGGTGGCCACAACCATTTTGTGGAAAAAAAAAAGTTTGAGCCAATCAATAGTGTTTCTGTCATCGCCGTGACTCTCCTTATCTCTGGGGTAGTCAGAAAAATGAGCTGTCCTTCTTCCATTTACCAAAGCACTCCATTGCTTGGTTTCTGGGGGAAAAAAAAATAAACATAATCAAAGTATGACTTTTAAAAAAGTTTTAAGGTTGCGTGCACAGTCCCCTCAGGAATATGTCAACCTGCCTTTTTAAAAGCAACTACATGCTTCAGTAATGTGGAGTTGCAGCTGAGTGGAACTTTGGTAATTTGGGAGTCAGTCCATATGGTGGTAATTCACAGTGAATAATCATGACAGTGATGAGTGATGGGGCCTAATGAGTGGGAGACAGACTAATGTTTGCAGCACTCTTGGTCACTAACACTCTAGCCACTCTGAGAGAGAGAGACAGAGAGAGAGAGAGATGAAAACTTGCACAATGAGGATGAAAAGAGAGAGTGAGAAAGATAGATAGATAGATAGATAGATACATACATAGAGACAGAGAGAGAGAGTGAGTGAGATAGACAGTCAGACTGATAGCTAGATAGATACATACATACATACATACATAGATAGATAGATAGATAGATAGACAGACATAAAGAGAGAGACAGTGAGAGAGATAGACAGACTGATAGATAGAGAGAGAGAAAGAGAAAGAGAGAAAGGATGGGGATTAGAGAGAGAGCTTTGCTTTGTTTAGAATGAAGCAGCAGCAGCAGAGGGTTGGGTATAGACATGTCTGCTTGTAGCAGCAGAGGGTTGGGTATAGACATGTCTGCTTGTAGCAGCAGAGGGTTGGGTATAGACATGTCTGCTTGTAACTGCAGAGGGTTGGGTATAGACATGTCTGCTTGTAGCAGCAGGGGGTTGGGTATAGACATGTCTGCTTGTAACTGCAGAGGGTTGGGTATAGACATGTCTGCTTGTAGCAGCAGAGGGTTGGGTATAAACATGTCTGCTTGTAACTGCAGAGGGTTGGGTATAGACATGTCTGCTTGTAACTGCAGAGGGTTGGGTATAGACATGTCTGCTTGTAGCAGCAGAGGGTTGGGTATAGACATGTCTGCTTGTAACTGCAGAGGGTTGGGTATAGACATGTCTGCTTGTAACTGCAAAGGGTTGGGTATAGACATGTCTGCTTGTAACTGCAAAGGGTTTGGTATAGACATGTTTGTTTGTGATATTTCTTTGTGATATGATGTATGATATCAGTTGGTGTAACTTTGTAGGTGAGCTTTGATTTTTGTTTTGCTTTGGATAAATGTCAACTGAAAATAATCTCTAAAGATAGCTAAGGCATACAATGTTGACTAGGAGGAGGAGGAGGAGGATGGTGATGATGATGAAGGTGATGATGAAAATCTACAATTGTAGTCTGATAACCGTAATCTGATGATGTGAGCTCATGTGACTCATCATGTTCATTCTCACTGAAGCAGCAAAGTTGACCCACCCACGTTACTATAGAACAGAAAAGACCCAACAGATCTGCTTGTGATTCAAGGATAAATCCAAACCTACAGCACTGTCATAATAACCCACGCATACATTTCTAATATTCTGTCATCCAGATGGTAACAACCATGAGGAAAATATGTAAACAAGGAATAAACACAGAAACAAACAAGATTGTCTCAAAGACCCAAAGGAGTGAGAGAGGGACCAACCCAACACACAGACACACCGACAGACACACACACACACACACCACACACCACACACACACACACACAAGGGAGGGAGACAGGTAGACAGGAATGAGACAAACTGGATTGTCCTAAAGACCCAAAGGCATAAGAAGGACTTGGAACCAACACACACACACAGACAGACAGACACACACACACACACACACACACACACACACACACACACAGGTAGGCAGGATGAACTAACATGCCAACAGGCAAAGATGATAGATGGGCACATAAGAGCCAGTTCAGTGACTAACATACTTTTGGTTTGGGTCTCAAGGAACTCTGAAAAAGTTAAAATGTGAGACATGAAAAATGTACCCATATACTAATTGAAGATGCGCATTTTCCATGGTGTGTTGCTATTATGATGGCGAATTTACCCGGAAGACAGGTGCGTTTTTTGATGGAGGAGACCGATCTGCTAGTGCGTGAGGGAAAAGCGTGTGAACAGGTTATCTTCGGGGATGGAAAGAATCCCCCCAACCCTCCACGGGTCAAGGAAGTATGGGAGGAAATATCCTCAGTTGTGTCCTCCGCCTTTGGCAAAAAAAGAACATCCGAACAGTGCCGAAAGCGGTACAATGATGTTAGAAGACGGGGGAAACAAAAGCTTACAACGCAAATAAATCAATATTGTGATATATGTGATGTACATTTATATTTCATATTTCCAGGGACCAGGGATAATTTTTTTCTCCACATGAAAAACTTTTGTATAAACCCTGCTGCGCGCTCCTGCTGATGAGAGAAGCAGGGTGTGCACGCATTGTGCACGCTTTCATATCCCAAAGCGCTGTGCGCCCCTAAAATAGCTTTTCAGCAATGCGCAACTGACGACAGACCAGGGTTTTGTTGGTCACTGGCGGATTTAATTTTTGTGTCCTTATAATAGCATCTGGCACGCTTTGCGCCAGACCACACCTCTTCTTTTCGCTGACACACCCATGACGGCGCAGTGTCATCTGCTATCTAGACAACATGATTTTTTTGCCGGAAAAAATGAACGATGCGCTGGCACAGAATAGTAATGACACCATGCGCATGTTGCGAATGCACAGTGCGCCGCGGCATGATAGGGCCCAGAGAAAGACAAAAACAGCAGGGTTGAGGTGGCGGGTATTGAGTTTTATGAGAGTCAGACAGACAGAGAGACAGACACAGAAACAGCAAGGCTGTGGTGGCGGGTACTGATTTTTATGAGAGAGAGACAGACAGACAAAGAGAGACAGAAACAGTAGGGCTGAGGTGTAGGGTACTCAGTTTTATGAGAGAGAGAGAGAGAGAGAGAGAGAGAGAGAGAAACAGACAGAGAGAGACAGAAACAGCAGGGCTGAGTTGTAGGGCACTCAGCTTTATGAGAGAGACAAAGAGAGAAACAGACAGAGACAGAAACAGCAGGGCTGAGTTGTAGGGTACTCAGCTTTATGAGAGAGACAGACAGACAGAGAGAGTAAGGGGAAAGAGAAAGACAGATAGAAAGAGAGTATGGCTGAGGTGGCAGGCGCTGAGGTGGGTTCTGAAGGCAGGGTGTGAATAATTAAAAGTTCCCCCATGGAAGTGTCTGCATATTGATGCACTGCTTTATCTTCCACCCACACATGCACACACACACACAGACCAACACACACTTATTACACACTCACACAGACAGACACACACTCACACAGATCGACACACACTCATTACACACACACAGACTGACACACACTCATTACACACACATAGACCAACACACACTTATTACACACTCACACAGACAGACACACACTCATTACACACACACACAGACAGACACACACTCACACAGACCGACACACACTCATTACACACACAGACCAACACACACACATTACCCACTCACACAGACCGACACACACTCATACACACTCACAGTGGAACAGAGGCACACAAAGAGAACTGCTCACATAAACAACGCATACATGCACACAGCAACACATACACACACAAATACACTCGAGAGAGAGACTCAGAGCAAAAGACACACTCAGAGGAAAAGACAAACCTAAGCATTGCATGCACACAGAAATAAACACACACACACACCAGACAGAATGCTATTCTGTTGCCTGAGGCAGAATTCCTGTTTGTTAGTAAGTCTTCAGAAAGATCAGAGGTCGTTGCTGTGTGTGTGAGTGTGTGAGTGTGTGTGTGTGTGTGTGTGTGTGTGTGTGTGTGTAAAGAATCATCTTGTCTTCATCTTTAATTTATCTCTCAAATTTGACACAAGCAAGCATTCATAGTTTATCTTTCAGCCACCTGACAAGATGCAGATAATTGAGGGAGAGAATGCCACGAGAGAGATAGAGGGAGAGAGAGAGAGTGAGAGAGAGAGAGGCATGACCGAGAAGGGGGAGAGGAAAGAAGTAATGTCAGGGATAGAAAGACAGAAAATCTATTTGGCAAGATTGTCTATGGCATGTTGATACCAGGTGAATATAATGGAGTGAAACATATGGAGGACGAGGCAGAACGGAGAGAAGGAAGTGACAATGAGAGTGAGGGAGGGAGGTATGAGAATGGGGTGAGACTTTAGACAGACATAAAATGGTCAGGAGGATGGACTTACTGGGGGTCAGAGAGTCATAGAGAGAGGAAGAGAATATATATAGATATATATTATGAAATGAAATTATTATGAAATGTACTGTTACTGTACTGTTTACTGACTGCTTTGGCAATATGGGTACGCCTGTCATGCCAATGGAGCACTTTGAATCTAAATCTGAATCTGAGTGGGAGAGACACAGGGGAGGTCGGGGTCGGGGAGTTGGTGGTGGGGGTGGGGGGTGGGGGGGGGGTGTGCAGACAGCATCTGCCAGCAAGGGTGGGCAGGGTGATAGATTGGAGGCGTGTGGCAGAAAGAACCTAAGTGATCTAGCACATTCCACAGGCATTAGCATGCATGCGGGTGAGACCTCACAGGCCATTAGTTACATAGCAATGCCAACCACACACACATACACACAAACACACATACACAGACAGAAGAATTTGCCTAAACACAAGCCAACCTGTGATGCCAGCCTTCACACACACACAGTGTTAGCCAACCCTTGGTGCCAGCTTCCACAACAAACACACACACACACACACTCACACTTGCTTTCACCTAAACGGGAAACCTGTGATGCCTGCCTTGATGGCGCGTGTGCGCACGCACATACACACACACACACACACACACACACACACAGACACACACACACCACACACACACACACACACACACACACACACACACTGAGACATACACACACACACACACACACACACACACACTGAGACACACACACACACACACAGACACACACACAGAGAGAGAAAAATGTGTAAGCAAACCTGTTCTGCCAACCACAAACACACAACCAATATAGTGTCAGGTTAAACGGTAACCCTATGATTCAAACCTACCCACACACATACACACACACACACACACACAGACTAGTGTGAGCAAATGTGCACGTGATGCCAGCCAGCCAACCTCAGCTTCATGCAGAGATTCAGTTGCTCTCATAAACATCAGCAGTTTCCTTGTCTAACTAAATTAAAAAAAGATTTACCATTCTGAGATCCATGGATTAGGTCCTCTTTGCTTTCATGCTTACATACACACACACACACACACACATGCACACACATAATGATCAGTGTAAAGTTCAGTGAATAAAATTATGGCAGATTCTATTGTTTACAAAACTTTCTAATTTTCTCAAAGCTACAGATTACCAGTGAGAATTAAACAACTGATGCAAATTGGGTAAGCTAACAAATACATAACTCTGTGCCTGCGGTAATGTAATTTGCTTAATGCACAGTAGCACACATGTGCAGGTGTCTCCTTTCCTGATATACCAAACGCTTTCATATAGTTTCACTTTGTGCAAAGCATCTGGGATCCTTCAGTTGGGCAGTGGTGGCGTAGTGATTAAGGAACCTGGCTAGCATGCTAGTAGCCTGGAAGTTGTGGGATTGAATCCTGAATCCTTGAGCAAGGCACTTAACCACTTAACCCTAAGTTGCTCTAGGGGAGACAGACACTCCCAAGGTGGGCGTGTCCCCCCCGGAGGTCCCCGGGAGAAAGTGTCTGTCTCTCCCCGGAGGCCTTGTGGGATCGAATCCTGAATCCTTGAGCAAGGCACTTAACCCTAAGTTGCTCTTGGGGAGACAGGCCCTGATGTAGTTGATAGCTGACAAATGCAAGTCGCTTTGGATAAAAGCGTCTGCTAATTGTAAATGTATGTGGAAGGCATATTTGCCTCCTCGTGGGCAGACTTCCTCTGTGAGCTTTAAAACTATTGGGCAACTATTGGGTCATTCGCTACTGCTTGTGGTTCACTACCAGTCGTGACATTGCTGTCAGTCCTCCTGCCAAGGACATAGCCTTGCCTGTGTTTGCTGATTGGTCAGCCAGAAATTAGCAGAAGCCTTTGTAGAGATCCTTGACACAGTATTGTATTGTAATGCAGTATTGAGCGGGCCTGGATGTGTGCCCCCCACAGTCATTCACATTCATTCTAAAAACTCAGTGTGTCTTTCCAGCATTAAAGTTGAATCTGCATTCAGCAGATTCATGACCCCGCCGCTGGGAGGTTAGTGAACAGGAACATGCCAAATATGAGGCATATTTATAAAACGACCAGTTCAAAGAACTTGGGAGTCTGTGATATTTTGAATTTAAATTTGAATGTGAATTGTGTGACAGTGTACAGATAACAGTAGCCTTGCATAAATCAGGGGAAGATGCTTTGTAGGCACCTACGTTATTGCAAAAAATTTTCATTTACACCTGCAGTCCCTTGGCAGGTATCAAAGTACAGCAAAATGAATAAAGTCCCAGGCACCAATACCTTTAACCTCACCATGAACTCAAAGCACCACTAATTCTTTGGTCCCCAGTAGCACACACATACAGGTATAATGTGTATAGAGGCTTCTTGTTTGTACAAAATAAATAGTCTCCTTGCACAGTAATGCTTGCTGCTGTAGATTCTAGTCAATGAGAGCTATGCCCGTGATTTACTTAATGGGTTACAGATTGATCAAACTAAATGCATTACGAAGGCCTCCTTTTCATGAGCTTCCTGTGAATGTTACGTGGATGTCAGTTTAATGCTTTTTTGTGTGTAATTATTCTGCAATAGTGGCTCTTTATATATAAAAAACCCCTCTTGCTGAGGAAATCAGTTATGCAGTTCTGTTTGTTGCAGTGGGTGTGTTTGCTCAGTTTCATTTCAGACGGCATAACAATAACAGAATGTAATTTGACCAAGGGGTGAATAGACTTTCCTGTTTGTTTGTCTGTTTGTTGTTTTTTTTTAACAGCTGCATTCCTCAAATAATAATGAATTTGAAAAAGCAGATGAAATGTGACTTTGCTTTGTGTGGGATAAGAGTTGTGATTTATGTTAACGTATGTTAGTTAACTATACACACAACTGACTGTGGAATATGTGTGTGTGTGTGTGTGTGTGTGTGTGAGTGATTGTGCGTGTCCATGTTTAATTATTAATCATAATTAGCTGTGTGTGTGTTCTACCGAGTGATAAATCTGCCCTGCTGTGCCCTCCTACTGCTGTCCCACCTAATCATTATTAGCACTGTGTGTGTGTGTGTGTGTGTGTGTGTGTGTGTGTGTTGTGTGTGCATGGTGTGTGTGTGACTGTGTGTGTCTCCTAGCTCTAATTTTAGGGGTGGTCATGTTACCTCCCCCAAATGATGCATCTATGCCGGTGTGTTTATGTGTTTGTGTGTGTGTGTGTGTGTGTGTGTGGGTGTTGTCTGTGTGTCAGAGAGTATTTGCTTTAGATATTGGTTGTACAAACCCCCTTGTCATATAAATGTACACAGGGTATTGTGTATGGCATAAATCTGGATCTGTGTTTACTTCTTCACGCATGGGAGTGCACACACTGTGTGTCAACATGCGTTATCATCTCTTGATAAAATCACAACTCTCACATTCCATCTGGATGCACATTTCTGTGTGTTTTGTAGTTTCAGATTTTTTTACAGATTTGTCGTCATTTATTTATAGGTATATGAAATGTGTGTGCTTGCATATGTGTAATGATCAGGTCCAGAACGTGACCCAGTCCATGGAGCTGCTGGACCTTCGGACGTCCCGTGACCTGCAGTACGTGCGGGACTCTGAGCCCCTACTGAGGGGAGTGGAGGGACGGGTTCGAACTGCACATAGCAACCCTCGAAGCCTCAGTCCTAAGGGCTTTCAGTATAAGCAACATATCTCAAACATAACTTCAACACTCCCCTCACAGTCCTAAGGGCTTTCAGGTATAAGCAACATATCTCAAACATAACTTCAACACTCCCTCACAGTCCTAAGGGCTTTCAGGTATAAGCAACATATCTCATACATAACTTCAACACTCCCCTCACAGTCCTAAGGGCTTTCAGGTATAAGCAACATATCTCAAACATAACTTCAACACTCCCCTCACAGTCCTAAGGGCTTTCAGGTATAAGCAACATATCTCAAACATAACTCAACACTCCCTCACAGTCCTAAGGGCTTTCAGTATAAGCAACATATCTCAAACATAACTTCAACACTCCCCTCACAGTCCTACGGGCTTTCAGGTATAAGCAACATATCTCAAACATAACTTCAACACTCCCTCACAGTCCTAAGGCTTTCAGGTATAAGCAACATATCTCAAACATAACTTCAACACTCCCCTCACAGTCCTAAGGGCTTTCAGGTATAAGCAACATATCTCAAACATAACTTCAACACTCCCCTCACAGTCCTAAGGGCTTTCAGGTATAAGCAACATATCTCAAACATAACTTCAACACTCCCTCACAGTCCTACGGGCTTTCAGGTATAAGCAACATATCTCAAACATAACTTCAACACTCCCCTCACAGTCCTAAGGCTTTCAGGTATAAGCAACATATCTCAAACATAACTTCAACACTCCCTCACAGTCCTACGGGCTTTCAGGTATAAGCAACATATCTCATACATAACTTCAACACTCCTTAAAGGCAACATTAAGAAGTTTTGGTTTACAACGAGTAGACTAGCAACCAAAAAGACACACAAAACAACTTCCCAATATGTCCCAGAGCTTTATCTGCACTGTTAGAACATACTGCAAATAGGTCTGTATCGACGACTTCACCTGTGTCCATGCATCCACAGTGTCCTTTGTGTCAGTGTGTGTCAGATCTTATGAGTGTGAGGTGAGCTTTTATTGTGCAGTGTCCTTGAGTATGTTGAAAGACGCTTAAAAATAAAAACATAAAGAGAGCTGTGGACATTCAGGTTTAAAAGTCCCACAGAACACTAGAGCTTTAAGAGAAGATTTGGAAATAGTAGATCTGGGAAGAGTTAAAAATGAGCTCCACAGTTCAATGGCTTATATTAACAAACTAAAAATCAGATGCCTAATATTGCATGAATATGACATTTTGGCAGATGGATGCATTTTACTGTCAGTATGTGACTTTCCTGTGTGTGTGTGTGTGTGTGTGTGTGTGTGTGTCAGGGGGTGGGGGGGTAGAAAGATAGAGAGAGAGGAAGAGAGCGAGAGAGAGAGTAGGTCTAATGCACAGTGCCCATGGGTCTGTTGGAATATCCTGCAGCTTACAGCAGTTTTTATGCCAAACTCAATTGAGCTTAAAATCCCTGCATTTGAAAGAATGGAGGGAGAGAGAGAAAGGTGGAGATGGAGAAAGTGATAGAGGGAGGGAGATAGAGAGGGGGGGGGGGGGCCTTGGAGATGGAGAAAGTGATTGAGGAGGTGAGAGAGAAAGAGGGAATATGATCCTAAAGATCATGTGTTTTAAAAATGTATGCTATATAGCATCCATATGCTAACTACACCCATAATACGGAGGCAGGTGTGTGTGTGTGTGTGTGTATGTGTGTACATGTGTGTGTGTGCATGTGCATGCAAGTGTGTGACAAAGAGAGAGAGAGAGACAGAGAAAGAGAGAGATAGGGGGATGGGAAAACCGATCTGTCAACTGCAATTGATTTACTGTCAAATCTAGCTAAGATTAGGGGGCCTAAGAGAGGAGGAAAGGAGAGAAAGAAAGATGGAAGGAAGGTGAGAGAAAACAGAAGGGAGGAATTGAGTGGAAAGACATGAATACAGAGGAGATGGAGAGAGAGAGAGAGGGAGTGATGAAAGGAGAGAGCAAAACTAGAGAGATGAACCTACTAAAGATTCAGCACAGTAGCAACAGCAAAAGCTGCAGTTCATCAGCAGTTGGAGAGTTGGTGAGAGAGAGAGAGAGAGACAGAGAGAGACAGAGAGAGGACAGACATCTGAAATTAAATTAAATTAAATGGGTGTTGATTTTATACATGCAGACAGTCTGGTTCTCAGATATAATAACAGTGTGTGTGTGTGTGTGTGTGTGTGTGTGTGTTTGCGTCTGTACCTGAGTATGAAAGGATTGAGTGTGCAACTCAAAGAGATAGAGATGACAGACAGAGAAAACAGGATGATTGGCAGGCATGGACAGAGATTCAGAGAGAGAGAGAGAGAGAGAGAGATCCAGTGAGAAAGAGATAAAGAAAGAGAGAGAGGAGGAGAGAGAAAGCGGAAGCAATAAGAATCAGTGAGCCAGACCCAGGGAGAGCTCAGTCAGATAGTGGGAGGTAAACACACAAAGAGAAAAGTACAGGGTCAATATGTGTGTATTTATATGTGTGTGTGTGTGTGGCAGTGGGGTGTATCTGTGTATGTGTGTGCCCATGTGTGTGTGTGTATGTGCCCGTGTGTGTGTGTGTGTATGTCTGTGTCTGTGTGTGTTTCTCTGTGCACATTGGTTTGTGACACTAGTAGCAAAGATCATTGAATACTGACCCAAGACAGAGCAACATAATACGTTACAATGGGAGCAAACGTGAATTGTTCCGGTCTACATAAATGGGAGTCACATAATGTGACAATATAAACTTCTCAGTGATATTCTGCATTAGTGTATGAGGGCTCGACTCTGGTCTGCATAAAAGGGGGATTTTCCCCCTTCCCCCTCGCGAAAATAGAATTCGGAACTTAACGACTGTTTGTGCCTCTCCCTCGGCTTTTACACTCTCTGCTAGTAGTTTCTGGTTGGCAGACAAGGGCCATGCCAGTGCTAAAATGGTGCAGCCTGTCAACTGGTAGCTCTCCTTTCTCTCTTAACTATCAAAAAGGCACACATGCCTTTTTTTCCTTTGGAAATAGTCGAGTCCCCTATGTTGCAAATGTGATTAGAGGACTGAAATATAAAAAAAATACTAAAATGTACTCATATCATGTGCGTAGTGTAGGCTTATGCCTTATTCCTTCGATCAGATTGAATTATGTGAAGAGAATTACAAAACCAAGGCTCCTTTGGGAAGCCATTTGTTTTGAGTGTATAGTGGCTATGTGCTACATGCTAATGCAGTGTGGTTAAGTGTGTGTGTGTGTGTGTGTGTGTGTGTGTGTGTGTGTGTGTGTGTGTGTGTGGTTGCCTTTGGGAATTGCCCTCTATCCTAGATGATGGTGTAACTGAGAAAGAGAGTGTGTGTGTATGTGTGTGTGTGTGAGTGTTTGTGTATGTGTGTGTGTATGTGTGTGTGTGCATGAGTGTTTGTGTATGTGTGAGTGTATGAGTGTTTGTATGTGTGTGTGTGTGTGTAAGTGTGTGGTTAAGTGGGTGCCTTTGGGAGTTTCCCTCTATCTAATTTCACTGATTGGGAAAGGAGAGTTTTGAGTCGGAGAGAGACAAAGAATGTGTGTGTGTGTGTGTGTGTGTATTTGTGTATGTGTGATGGGTTGGGTGTGATTGTGTGTGTGTGTCTGTGTGTGTGGGTGTGTGTGACTGTGTGTGTGTATGTATGTCAGGAGCGATCATTTTTGAGTTTGAGGGCTCCCGTGAGCTTAGAGGTTCAACATTGATTTAGCATAGCTGTGCTGGATACAAACCACCCCATCAGGGCTACATCAGTTCCTCTGTGTGTGTGTGTGTGTGTGTGTGTGTGTGTGTGTGTGTGTGTGTGTGTGTGTGTGTGTGTGTGTGTTTGTGAGTGGCTGCGCTTCAAGATCATCAGCGTAGTGTTGTTCCCTGAGTCTATGTGTATGTGTGTGTGTCTCTTTTTGAGTGTGTGTGTGTGTGTATGTATGTGTGTGTTTTTTGTGAGTGGGTGAGTGTGTGAACACTGTTATTTGTAAGATGTTGTTTCTCATAGCTGTGTTTTGTCAGTGTTGTGGTTATGCATAGTTGTTTTGCCTGTGCCGTGCTTTATTCACTGTCAAATTACTTTCTAAAAACAGTTCAAGCTGAAAATCTCCCATGAAAAGCACACAGTACATACACACACACATCCTCATGCTCACATAAGACACACACACACACACACACATAGATAAATTCTCCCTCCCTCTCTTTCTCTCTCCCACTACCTTCTGCTCTCTTTGCTTCAGTCACTCTCTTTTTATATCCCTCTCTTACACACACACACACACACACACACTCTCTCTCTTAATGTGACAGACATGGTATTTAAGCATCCGTTGACCTTTTCAGTCCTTGTGGTCTTTGATAACTTGCCCAACACACACACACACAAACACACACACCACAAACACACACACACACTCAATTCCATGTAATGTTTTTGCAACATGAAAAATGCATTACTTTAAATCTTAATTGGTTCCTACAAATTGGTCCCCAAAATATCCCATCACGCCGTGTATTTGTTTTTGAATAATTGTATTAAGGACATTACATTTCTTTATGCATGTCTGAGAGTCTGAGAATGAGTGTGCACTTGTGTGTGTGTGTGTGTGTGTGTGTGTGTGTGTGTGTGAGTGAGTGAGAGAGAGGGAGATAGAGTGTACGTTGCTTTCATGATGTTTGCAGAAGCCTTTTTGGCTTTTAAACCGACGCAGGCTCTTTCTCTGGAGA
>PYXC01002642.1:357500-362500 GCA_015244755.2 Tenualosa ilisha | reverse complement strand
CACTGAGCCTATACAGCTCAGACAGACTTATTTATTCAGACAGATACATGAACACTCACGCTCGACACACATGAGAATGCAAGCCCTCAGGGCCCTGCGTTAATAGGCTCACACACATTTTCTTATTCACATTCACTCTCTCTCTCTCTCTCTCTCTCTCACACACACACACACACACAGAGAAATACAGACACACAAAATCTCTCTCTCTCTCTCTCTCTCTCTCTCTTACAAGGAGGTTACACCCAGTGCATTTTTTGAACTGTTCTATTAAAATAGTTTTAGAAGATTAGTCTATTTTTCTGTATGTGTGCTGCACTTTTGCCCCTGATGCAGCCAGTCCAACTGAAGCTAGTTGTTGCAGCATATGCAGCATGAACAGAACGCTTCAGTAATGCACATGTTGTAGCCTGCACACACACACACACACACACACACATTCAAGCAAATATATATACAAAATCTGTCTTTCAATCTCTAAGATACATATTCAAACACACACACACACAGACACACACACACACAGATGCACATTTCTGAAATGGGCAGGATATATCAGGATATGCATGGTAAAGGCTTCTCTGCGTTCTCAGGTGAAATTTATCAACTGTCTGTGACCCACATCTGGTATCCATTATAGTGTCCATGGAGACAGCACTGATCTAAATTCCAGAACAGAATCCTATTGGCCACTGACGCCACAAGCCTAGTTTCCACAGCTACCTTAACCGGGTTACCATTGTCATAGATACTGGACACAATGTCAACACTGAACTTACCCTGTGCTGAAATGAGAAAAATCGAGTCTGTCCCCAAAAAATTCTCTAAAGCAACTCTTGAAATATGCCATGGCTGTATTAGGAGTACAACATAACTTTCCAGAATTTTGTTTTGATATGTAGAAAAATAACTGACCCTAATCTGACATGGTGATGAATATAAAATGATGTGTTTATCGGCATTTGCAGCAGTTGTATTGCTGCAGGATCCAAACAATTGCATCTGAATAACTGTTGCTATTCAAGAAAATATATCAGTGAAACATAGAAGTTCTTCTCAATCAATTCCTCTCAAATATCTGAACACTACATACAGTTCTTCTCAATGTATCTAAACACTAATTCTACTGAATCGTTCTAACACTTCATACAGTTCTCCTCCATGTATCAAACTCCTATGTACAGTTATTTCTATTAGTAATGATAAGACTGATTTGCTACAGCCTCACTGTTGCTATTGGTAGTGGAGTTTCTTTGTCACAACACTCTCTTAACATTTTTTTTTTTTGGTAAAGTGGTAAAATGATTAAAAAGTTCATCTCTCTCAGGAGGACAAAAAGAGGGACTAGATTTACATGAGTATACATTCTAAATTATGAATCAAAGTGAGTCATGATTCGAGTATAAATATGTAGAGCAGAATGTATTTGATTCAGCACAGTTTAATGACACGTCAAAGCAAATACAGAAGAAGAGCGGGGATCTGTAGCTTTCTTGAGAGACCTGCACAGGTTGCAGAGGGGGGTAAACTCGCCTCGGAGATTAGCCGCTAATCCTCAGTTATTCTACCAGAAGCCCCAAGGGCAAGATTCAGTTTATTATTTTACTCATTACTCTTTAATGAGCAGCTACAACATTAGACATTCATGGTCAAGGTCACTGAAGTAGTGGTGTGTTTTACACGACAGTTAGGTCTTTATTTGATTATGGCATTGGTTGGGACCATAACAGTGATGGATACCAGCTTCACTCTCATTTGTGCTATACTGCTTACGTTAAGTTAATTACTTTACATTATGTGATGTGTTGTATTGCATTATGTTGAGTAATGTTACATTACATTACATCATGTTATGTTACGTCAGGTAATTTTGCGTCATGTTACGTCACATCACGTCACATCATGTTATTCATTGAGCAGAATTCATGGCAACAGTAACTTTTATAGCGAAAACCCAAGGGGGTAAACTTAATACAAGCCAATCCAGTGGCTTCTTCTGTGTTAACAGAAGATAACCATCTGGGCCTAGTGGTTCCTCTGGGTACTGAAGACGTGATGTGACATTTAGATCCCTCTTTGATACCTTTTGAGCCGTGCCAGAGGTAGCTGGGATTATAGGCTTCTGTCCAGAGATGAGAACAGCGTCTGCTGCTGGCATAGAGAAAAGCTTCCCTCAGCTTTGTCTGGGGCCATCTTTAGCTCTTGGGTATACCGCTGAGAGATGTAGGGGGGGTAAGGTTTTAATCAGTTTTTTGGGGGGCCATCTTGGGAGTACCACTGAAAGGTGGTAGTGTGTGTGTGTGTGTGTGTGTGTCTGTGTCAGTTTCATTCAGTTTTATTGGGAAATTTAGTGATTGATGGTGTGTGTATGTGTGTGTGCGTGTCTGAGAGAGAGGCAGAGAGAAAGGCTGAGAGAGTGAGAGGCTGAGAAAGAGAAAGAGTGAGAGGCTAAGAGAGAGACAGAGGGAGAGAGAAGTCTCTATTTAACCTCCATAATGAAGCCTCCATCTGATCTGGTGTTGGACTTCACCCGGTTGGGAAATGTATCTCACGTGCATCTGGTCTTGGAGTATCCTCCATCTGGCCCCTGAGTGGATCAACTCACCTCCTCATCTGAGTGTGTATGTGTGTGTGTGTGTGTGAGAGAGAGAGAGGGAGTGCCCCTGAGTGGATCAACTCACCTCCTCATCTGAGTGTGTATGTGTGTGTGTGTGTGAGTGAGAGAGAGAGTGAGAGAGAGAGAGCCCCTGAGTGGATCAACTCACCTCCTCATCTGAGTGTGTATGTGTGTGTGTGTGTGTGTGTGTGTGTGTGTGTGTGAGAGAGAGAGAGAGAGAAAGAGAGAGAGCCCCTGAGTGGATCAACTCACCTCCTCATCTGAGTGTGTGTGTGTGTGTGTGTGTGTGTGTGTGTGTGTGTGTGTGTGTGAGTGAGTGAGAGAGAGAGATAGAGAGCCCCTGAGTGGCTCACCGCACCTCGTCTGAGACAGATGTGACCAAATAAATAAGCCTAGTTAGAATTTCACACAGTGAAACACTGTCATCTGAGGCCTGGCCACCATGAGCTTATTCAGACAGATGCACCAAATAGCCTGTCCGCTTATTTTAGGTTTGTGTGTGTGTGTGTGTGTGTGTGTGTTGTGTGAGAGACAGACAGACAGACAAGAGAAGGTGAGAGAGAGTATACGAGTGTGGGTGTGTGTGTGTTTGTGTGTGCGCAATGCATTCAGCCAGACGCACTGAATAGGCTGTCCACTTACCTCATTTTTCTGTGGAACAATACAACCATCAGCCTAAGTGGTCCGATACATGCATGTGGATTTCTGTTAAATCACCCTATTTTTTGTCTCTCCTTTCTCAGTGGTCCCCCACCCCATTTTTCCTATGTTTTGACTTTCTTTTATTTTTTATTCTACTTTTTTTTCCTGATCCCTCTCTCTTCTCCTTCTTTCCCTCCCTCTCTCTCTCTCTCCATCCTCTCCCTCCTTTGCCCTGTCTCTCTCTATCTGTCTTTCCCATCCTCTCCCTCCCTCTTTCCCTTTTTCTTTTTTGTCTCACTTTCTCTCTTTCCCTCTCTCCACCTAAATATCTTTGGGTAACACTTTCTATGAAGACCATATCTATAGCGCATTATGAGCGCATTCATAACAAACTATAATGCGCATCATAATTACTCAAAATGCATTATGACTGCACTCATAATGCTTCATGATGCATTATATCAACAGTTATAAATAACTATAAATCTAGCTTATAATGCCTTATAAATCTAAGGGTTATGAGTGTTCATGACAGGTTATAAACTACAGGCTGGCTGATGGGGCTTATAATACATTATGACAACTAATACCCCTCTATGCACACACCTGGATGATCAACTGTTGTAAGGGCTCATAAGTTGCTATAATGTTCCATGTGGGATCATAAGCTGTCAGTGTGTGATAAGGAACTGTTGATATAATGCATCATGAAGCATTATGAGTTTAGTCATAATGCATTTTGAGTAATTATGATGCGCATTATAGTTGTAGTATGAATGCGCTCATAATGCGCTATAGATATGGTCTTCATAGAAAGTGTTACCTATCCTTCTTTCTTTTTTTCTTTCTCTCTTTCCCTCTCTCCCCCGAAATATCTTTCTTTCTTTTTTCTTTCTCTCTTTTTCTCTCTTCTCTCTAAATATCTTTCTGTCTTTTGTCTTGTACCCCCATCTAGTTGTATCCTCTTACCTTAGCATGGTCCTTGCTGTCTCCATGGCTACCGTGTTGGAGCAATGGCCTGGCATGGCATTTATAAATTGTTCAACAGTGCATGAGTTTGTGTGTGTGTGTGTATGTGTGTGTGCATGTGTGTATGAAAAAGAGTGAAAAGGAGAGTGTGTGTGTGTGTGTGTGTGTGTGTGGAGCTGCTTTGTTTCAGTCCCTTAGTCTGGTGCGTATGATGGAAGAGGGCCTGAATATATGTGTGATGGACTATTTTGGGGCAAAGGTTTGGAAGTGCGATGGGTTATTGAAGTGCAAGTGTGTGTGTGTGTGTGTGTGTGTGTGTGTGTTGCTCTCTCATATTGATTGATTCTATGTGATTTATTATTAATGGGTTTTACTGTAACTTCAAATTCCCTTGAGCTCCTTCAAACATCTGTGTAACCTGTGGCATTTGACCCATTTCTCTCTCCTTCTGTTCCACTCCCTGTCCATCTCTCTTTCTCTGTCTCTCTTTCTTTTTTCTCTTTTTCTTTTTGCCATCTCGCTCTCCTGCTGTGTTCTTTCAGTCACACACACACACACACACACACCACACACACACACACACAGCAAGATTCAGACATATTTTATGTAGGGCTGGAAGGCATAATGGAATAAGGTATAAGTGTGATGAATTTTGCCCTAAGGAATGGGTTTGGACTTCCCTGACTGGTAGATCATTATTGCAACCAAAACCGGTCCGGTTACGGAGAGTCTCTCAAACTGAATGCAGTCCATTGCATCAACGTGTAAACAT
>PYXC01002642.1:325000-355000 GCA_015244755.2 Tenualosa ilisha | reverse complement strand
AGGGTTTTTTTTTTTTTTTTTTTTTTTTTTTTTAGTTTTTGTAGTTTACTGCCTCTGTAAGTTTCCTTTTTTGTGCTAACTAAGATAAATCAATAAATTGTTAAATGAAATATATTGTGACAGTCTATGTCACACAATTTAGTTAGCACTTGATCAGTGCTTTTTTCTCGTTGGGGTGGAGAGGGTGTTCTGATCTTGATCTGGATGACAGTCAAGGTTGGGTAAAAAACAGGATTTTATTTCCCTCATCAATAACAACCAGCCAGGGAGAAGTCCTAAAAAAAGAATGCATTTTGGCCAATCCAATTTTGGGTAAAAACCACAAAAACCACGGCGGGCATCTTTGAAGTCAGTCTGAAAGTCATCGTGCTGAAACGAGGATTCTGGTTTTATAAGGATCAGGAGAAGAGCATGTTTGTTTTAAAGTGATCAAAGTCAGACAGTGTCAATCCTAGACAGATCAGAGAAAGGACATGTCTTTTTTTATCTTCCCAGTGTTCTGACCTTGGACATTAAATAGCCTACATAAAATGTAATGAATTCATAAATAAATGAATACATATGAAGATTTTGTGTTAACACACCAGACCACTGGAGATCTTTTGGAACATTTTTATTGCAGTCAGCTGCATCTGGACTTCATCAAAAGCTAAATCACAACAATTACTCGGCGCAATCGCGCAAAGATTTTGCACCTGAAATCAATCTATCTATCTGTCCATCTATCTATCTATCTATCTATCTATCTATCTATCTATCTATCTATCTATTTATTTAGTTAGTTAGTTAGTCAGTGTGGCCATTGTGAATATGTTCATCCATGTGTTGCAGGTATTTGAGTTAAAAGCCTTCATCCAAAGGAAGTGCAGTCTGTATGAAAGAGAGTTGACTGAAAGCACTGATTGTGCTCTGAGTTCTCTGAGAGAGGACATCTTCCTTTTTGTCAGCCTATGACAGTGTTTCAGATCCATATTAGATGAGAACTCTTTCCCTGTGCCAAAGTGATATGATAGAAAGAATTAGGTTCCCGAAACAAAAAGAGGGGGAAAAATCAAATCATCTAATTGGCTTGTTCATGTCAGCATACACAAGCAACACCGGAGTCTTTAAATCGCTTTTCTCAGCACTTGGCTCCGACATCAGACGCTAGCAAGTAAGCAAAACTAATTTAACACTGACTGTGCACAGCCCAAATAAACTTCTCTCTTGTGCATCCACCCTGGCAGCAGTTCAGAGAAATAGATCATGGTCGCCTTCAATTTTGTTTGTGTCGCTAGCTAAATAACTGACAGTTATTTTTTTAAAAACAGGATTAGTGCTTGTTTATTTGTGGATTCAATGTTATATATTTATTTCATTTTATTTTATAAGTGCGGCTCTTAATGTGTCAGCAAATCAAATTAAAATGCGTGTGATTGACAGTTACATGCATTAGCTGGTATATCTCCCGTCTGATAACATGAAGAAGTATAAAATTACACCTAGAGTGATCATTTAAATGGCAGGCAAAGAGCGTGATGTCCAACCTAAGATAATTTAGTAACATAATTTAACACAAAGGTCAGTTTCCTGAATTGATTCCATGTACTGCTCATTAACACATTACACAAACATCAGTGTTTCCAGACAGTAGAGAGCAATAGGCTCTTTGCTCATTGATTGACTGCATTTTGCCCTGATAGAACCCTCTCTCTCATTCACACACTTACACACACACATACACATGCACACGTTAAGTTCACTTAGGCACCTTCTGATCAACAGTATTTCTGTCTTCAAAAACCTCCACCTTTTCTGAAATAACTCAGACAGGCTTTTCAACAATGCAATCTCTCTCTCCCAAAACCTGATCAACAGTATTGAAAAAGTATTCTGAAATCACCCAGGCATGTCACCGAGCTACAGTCTATTTCTTTCCCTTTTTCACACTTTGCCCTTTTGTATCTGAAGCTGGGCCTGTCAGCATGATTGTTGTGACCTCTCTCAAGTTGAAATGACTTGCCAAATGAAATGTGCTGCTTGGAAATGTACTGCTTTTCTCTGTCATTTTCTGTCCATGTCAGTAAACTTTTTTTTTTTTCCACCTGCATATTCGCTTACTTTATGTGGTCTAAAAGGGTCTGTCTGTGATGTTGGGTAAGGGATTCTGTCCGAATCACACACCTGGTCACTTGTGCTTTCTCTCTCTCTTTTTTACCTCTTCCTCATTCCTCATCTCTTCTCCCTCTCATCACTCTCTTCTTTTTTTTC
The DNA here is from genome assembly GCA_015244755.2 of Tenualosa ilisha. Taxonomy (NCBI): domain Eukaryota; kingdom Metazoa; phylum Chordata; class Actinopteri; order Clupeiformes; family Clupeidae; genus Tenualosa; species Tenualosa ilisha. The sequence goes on along the minus strand of PYXC01002642.1, from coordinate 352,750 downwards.
TCTTATCTGTCTTCTTCTCATCTGTTTACCTCTTCCTTCTTTTTTCCTTTTTCTGTTCTCCTCGTCTTCCTTTTGCATTTTTCTTCTCGTTCTTCATCATCCTCCTCTTTCACCTGACTCCTCCTCCCCCTCCATCAGGTCTGGTCAATGGATGGCTACTTCAAAGGCAAACGGGTGCTCGAGTATCGCACCATGGGGGACTTCGTCAAGGGACAGAACTTTGTAGTACACATGCTGCCTTATCCATGGGCCGGTACTGTAAAGACTGTTGTTCTTCTTACACTAACTTGACATTTACCATACAGCATTGTACTGTGGTTTCTCAATTTGGTGAATACACACTCGAGTATGTCTACTTGACTGTAAGGTGACCAGACCTTTGACATGAAAATTGACATTTGATTGATTTAAAAAAAAAACAAAAAAAACAAAACAAAGGGCATCCCTGTTTCTACAGCCATAAGTAACATTTTAGCTTCAAAACTCAGGGACAAAGTGGGTGTTCTTACACATTGTATTGATTGGAACTCAAATTATGTGTGTCAGAATGTTGGAGCAGTGGTATACACAATCGGGTGACCCAGATTTGATTCGAGAACCCACCATAATCATTCTATGTGGCTTTGAATAACAGTTTGGATAACGCCTGCTTAATAATGTCTCTGTCTGAAATAACAACAAAAAAAATGAGCATTGTTCTTGAAAATGAGAACTGTTCTTTTTTTAAAAAAAATAAATAATAAGCCTCTGTGAAATACTTACCTTACACTGACCCCAATCAAGGGTTCACAAGACAGGGCTAAGGAGAGATTTAAGATTTAATCAGAGGTGCCCCGAGAGTGGGATCGAGTACACCTGACGCAATGCACATGATGGCCCAGATCTGTGTGTACCTGTTGTACCTTTCCCTGACCCAGTTAGCAACACTCCAGGGACTGTAATGAGTTGAGTTCAGGTTAGCACTTAGCACTGTTAAGAGCAGTATGCCAACATAGTGGGACACTTAAGTATGTACAGCACAGCGAAAAGCACATAAGTGTTTAGGGCCTACGGAAGGGCACTCAGGTATGTACAGCCACTGTACAGCTAGTGAAGGTCACTAGTGAAGGATACCTAGCTGTCATCTCCCACTTCACTGTGGTCGATTCAGCAAACATAGATCAATATTGTCTTCTTTATTTTGGTGTTAGGTCCACCTCTAACTCTACTGTTTCTCCATCACAGGTAAACAAAACAAAGTGCAAATAGGCCTGGTGGCCATGCACAAAGCAAAACGAGCAAAATCACATAGCTCACAAATTGGGATGGGTTTTCCCAGACTGGGAAAAGTAAGAATAGATTAATAGAGTTACAAGAATAATAGATTTTATAGACATCTTAAATGGGAGGGGCTTGAAAACCTGTGTCACCCCTGCATACATCACCTGACCTAGTCTGCAACTCTCTTGGGAATGATCACCTGAGTTCAGGTGTGCTGTGCTTGCTATATATAGGCTGGCATCGCAGCTAGACTCGCTGCAGGTGTCACATCGTTAATCCTTTCACGCAGTGCATCGTTCCTCACGTCACAACAGCCTTAAAAAATGTGAGGCATAGCATGGCATAAATATTCAAGCAGAGCAGCTCTCTCTATAAATCTGCAGCCGAGAGCAAGGCTAAGCAGAAGACCTGTTTCGAGCCATTACTGAAAGAGGAAAAGTACCAGGGAGACTAGGTTTTTAACGTCAGTGAAGTGCAACTAAGGCTCTTTTATATCACAAAGTGCATCCTGTGGCAGCACATAAAATTTCACTTTGAATTTTGGTGTTTGGTGTTTGCTAGGTTGTTAATTCATCCTTGATTTATTCTTTTATTTTAGAGTATTTTGCACTGCTCATCATTTAAATAAAGCCTTCATTTTAATCCAGTATTTTTCCTCCTCTGATAACTGCCTTTGAGTTACTGGTTTCTTGCCACAGATTTATGAATAGTGTTTCTTTCCATAAATATCTATGCTAAGCTGTGCCTTAAATTCTAAAAGCTGCTGCAAGTTGGCAACTGTAGAATCGACTCAAACTAAACTGCCAAAATAGACTCAAACAGAATCCAATGTCCCTGAAAATCTGCAGGGGTTTGTGGTGAGCCAGAAGATGTCTAATTTGATTTGGCCAATAGAAAGATGGCCAGAAACGTCAGGCCTAATTTAATTAATTAATTAAATTGGTTAATTGGTTGGTGAAATACGTCCATACAGTGCAGGGCTAAACAGCAGAATACAGATAGATAGAAAGATAGATAGAACACCTGCTGTCTGTTTTACAATTTCCTTATCTTCATCCTTTCACTTGTCTTCTGCTCTCTCCACCCTTTCCTCTCCTCCCTGCACCTCTTTCTTTCTCTACTTTTTCATTCTTTCTCTTTATCCTCATTTCCTCTCTCACCCCATCTATGTACTCCCCTACTTTTCTCTTCTCCATCTTCATCTTCCTTTTTCTCTTCCCTTTTTTCTGCTCTTCCCTAATTCTCCTCCTGTCTCTGTCTCCTCTGTCTTTTTGTCTCTGTCTACCGCTCTTCTCACACTTCACGCTCCCTCCATCTCTCTCTTTTTCACTCCATTAATCCTTCCCTTTCATCCTCCTCCCTCTCTCCCCCAGGCACGGGTCATGTGGTGTACAATGGCTCCCTCTACTACAACAAGCACCAGAGCAACGTTGTAGTGCAGTACCACCTGCGCCAACGCCGGGTGCTCCTGCAGCGTAGTCTCGCTGAGGCTGGCTACAACAACACCTTTCCCTATTCCTGGGGCGGCTGGTCCGACATCGACCTAATGGCTGACGAGACCGGTCTGTGGGCCGCCCACTCCAGCCTCTCACGCGGGGGCAGCCTGACCCTCAGTCGACTCGACCCGGGAACGCTGGAGGTGCTGCGCTCATGGGACACAGGCTTTCCGAAACGGAGCGCCGGCGAGGCATTCCTGATCTGCGGCACACTCTATGTGACCAACTCGCACCTGGCCGGCGCCAAGGTGCACTTCGCCTACCACACATCCACAGGGAGCTATGAATATGCCGATGTTGCGTTCCACAACCAGTACGCTCACCTAAGCATGCTGGACTACAATCCCCGTGAGCGAGCGCTCTACGCATGGAACAACGGACATCAGGTGCTCTATAACGTCACGCTCTTCCACGTGGTACACGGCGGAGGAGGAGGAGGTGGTGGTGAAGGAGGGGGAGCATGAGGAGGAGGAGGTGCAGAGGAGGCAGTGGGAAGGGGAGGAGGTTGGGGGGCAGGGGGGTGGAGAGGAGGGTCCAGAGATGGGATGACTGGTGGGGTCTGATTTGGAATACCGACTGACTCCTTTCCATGAACTGGTGCAGCCATGTTATGGCTGAGTATGCCAGATAATCACTGACTGTGGGGCAGGTTTCTCTGAGTGTGTGTGTGTGTGTGTGCATGGGTGGGGGTGGATGGGGCTGAGCATGCCAGTTGATCACTGACTGTGGGGCAGGTTTCTCTGAGTGTGTGTGTGTGTGTGTAGGGGAGCGATGGATGGAGCTGAGTATGTCAGATGATCACTGTCTGTGGGATAGCGTTTCTCTGAGGGGGTGGGGGGTTGTAGTCTTGGTGGTCACCATGGTGAAGGTGAACAAAAGTCGTGCGAGTGGATGTGTGGGTCCTTGGGGGGCTGATCCAGTTCTGTGAAACTGTTTGTGGGGTTGATCCAGTGAAACTGTTTGAGCCCCACAAAGGACCAAGGCATCCCATTACTATTTTGTGCGAAGACTCAGAATTCCATTTCACTGTATTCACTGAACTGACTTGAATCCCGGATTGAGAGCTAGATTCATACTGTCTCCACAGCAGAGATGGCGGTAGGACTAGCAGGTGGGGATGAAATAGTTGTAATTTTGCTGGTGGGATAAGGGTGCAGGGGTTGGTGATTGGTGAGGGGGATTGATCTGGAATTCCACCTCCATGTTATGACAAATTTGGATTACAGTTGTCGAAGCTGGGTCCATTTTATGACATTGTGGGTAATTGGGATTAAATTTGGATTACAGTTGTCGAAACTGGGTCCATTTTATGACATTGTGGGTAATTGGGATTAAATTTGGATCACAGTTGTTGAAGCTGGGTCCATTTTATGACATTGTGTAGCCACACGATGGAATGATCTTAACCTTGACAATTGCAGACTTTCATGCAGTCTGCATGAGTGTCGATTTGATCAGATCCAATTTGACAAAAGGTGACCCAGCATGAAGCACTGCATCTATATTTATGTCACAACTCAAAGTACCACAGATTTTGTCCACCCTTGTGTTGTTGGATATCAACACTCCACCTTGTTGTTGGATATCAACACTCCGCTGTGTTATTGGATGTCAACATTCCCGCGCTAACTGTTGGGTATCATCCACCCATTTTGTTTGCTGATGTGGGTAAAGGATAGTGGGTAGTTTAGGAGGAATCTGGAAGTGAACAAGGCAGAAGAAGATGGAATTTTAGGAATAGGTGGGGATTGGGATTAAACTTGGATAGGGGTGGTGGTAGCGTAGTGGTTAAGGAACCTGGCTAGCGTGTAAGTAGCCTGAAAAGTTGTGGGTTCGAATCCTGGCTGCCACCGTTGTGTCCTTGAGCAAGGCACTTAACCCTAAGTTGCTCTAGGGGAGACTGGCCCTGAACAATTGATAGTTGATGAGTTGTAAGTCGCTTTGGATAAAAGCGTCTGCTAAATGCATAAATGTAAATGTAAATTACAGTTGTTGAAACTGGGTCAGGATAAAGCTGACAGAACTGCAGAAATACTGACAGTTGAACAGGATAAATTTTGTCTGAATGACAAGGAGGGATGTTGGGGGTGAAGGAGGGAGAGGGAGATGGGGCTGGGATTAAATTGATATTACAGTTGTCACAAGTGGGCTGGGCAGGATAAAGCCCAGTGGAAGTCCAGTGCTTCAGCTCAACTTGGAAAGATGTCTCAATGAGGAAGCCAAGGACATACATATAGATGCAGTTATTGGAATGCTGGGGCTGCTTTATGTTCTCTGTCTCTCTCAGTATTCTACATGTCAGAACCTTGAGCTGTCAGAGTCAAGATCTGGGCTGGACTTAGACTTCCAGGATTCAGGATGTCCATGATTCAAGGACCAGGGGTTCGAGACATCTTGGATCTCGGATGTCTTTAAATAACACTGTGCGTACAAATAGTAGGAAGGAAGAAAGTTAAGTGAAGAAACATGAGGGATTAACAAAATCTGGATGCTGAAAAGAGGAATCTGAAAGACAAACTCTTTATGCTGAAAAGAAGATGAATGCCATCACTTTCATAAAGATTCATAAAGATAAAGATGAATTCTGGGTGTGGGAAAGAGGAGTCTGAAAAAGTTCTGTGAAGGTGCAAGGCCACCTGATCTTTTCTCTGGAATGGAATCTGAAGAACTGTCAAAACACAGCTGTGAAACACTGAGATATAGGTATATATTTGTATGGGACACTCTTCATTGGACCCTCATTAACTCCACATGGGAAAAATGATGGTGGTGGTTGATGTTTCGGGGGGGGTGGGGGGTGGGGTGGTTTCGTCTGGCTTGTCTACTGCTATAGAGGGTCATTCAGACCAGGAACTATAGCCATAATTACAACTTTAAAGGCAAATAAGTATAGGTCTAATTAATTGAAACTATAACAACAACAGCACACACAACGATATTTTTAGGATGACGTTCAGACCTATTTCGAGAACAATTTAAAAAACAACAAAAAACTGACATCCAATCAGAAGAAAATATCTTTTAGACGTTATATTCATTGACATGAGGAGAGCCTTTGCGTGTCAGTGTGCAAACTAATGTAATTGTAGCTACAGATATCTTAATAGTTATTGTTCCTGGTGTGAACAGCCCCTAAAGACCTACATGTGTGTGGTGAACTTTTCATGGACTTTTCATTTTCGACATGTTTGCATCGTCAACTCACTGGATGTAATCACTCAGCACTGTGCACTCTTGGTTGGGGAACAACAGGGTCACGGGATCACAGGATAGTGGGTGGGTTTGGAAAAGACTGAGCAGAAGACTGAATGGTGTAAAGCATTGAAAAAAAGTAAGAGTCTATGGCAGCTACTACGTGGACCTACGCCACATTCAGTAAGTCTCTAGACCGTTTCAAGAGAGTTTGATTGTTAGCATCATCGCTGTTCTCACAGGGTTTCCATTTCAACGATCCATATGGCAGCTTAATGTGATATAAACATAGCAGAAGTAGTTTGGGAACAAAATGATAGTGATGAAAAGATGAAACAGTCTATTGACCAGATGAAATATATTTTCCCCTAGTCCTACACTAAAGGTTTTTGATCAGTTGATCACTTAACTTCACAGGCACTAATCGACGGATCGGACACTTTCAGATGCTGGACTGTCAGCCTGGTGTGCAGTCAGTATTAGGGTATTATTTCCCATCTGAACTATTGCAGAACTTAATCTAGAGTTTCACCGGTGCTAGCAGTCTCTGAAGGCACACATGATATGAAGGTATTGTGTAATCAAACATTAGGATGGGATGGGGATCATTCCTCAAGCTAAAAGGCTGGAGTTTTTAGTCTGACATCACTTTATGTGGAACTCGCAATATGGTGAAATGATGAAGTGGAGTGTAGTTGAGTAAAACTGTCTGCAAAGAGAATAAATGTAAGTGATGGCGAGCAGTAACTGTTTTAGGTAGGGAGAGAATGAGGTAGGGAGAATGAGGGGGAATGAGGCAGAACAGAGGGTAAAATAATAAAATTAAATTAAATTAAAACAGGAAAACAGAATTGATGAAAATCATCACTCAGAGAAAGAAAATAAATGTTTTTTGCTTTGTTTTGTTCTGTTTTGTTTTGTTTTGTTTTTTTGTGACAGGGAAGTTGGAGGGCGGGCTTCCTTTCCTCTGCCAAACAGCAGTACAACGAAACACACCGAGAGGAATCAAATTAACACATCAAAGTATGAGGATGAGGGTACTCCTGAGACAGAGAGAAGGAAACCGGAGGAGATAGAAAGATGAGAGGGAAGGAAGGAAAGAGAAAATCCATCAAGGAAAGAGAGAGAGAGAGACAGAGAAAGAGGGCCCATCAGTGAAGGGAATGGAGAGTTAGCGAGAGGGGAGTTTGTCAGAAAAAGGAGGTGAGAGTAAGAGAGGCAATGAGAGGGGATGAGAACGGTAGACAGAGACATACATGTGAATTTGGAAGACAGGTTGAGGTAATACTAGCAAGGCTTATTAGGACAAAACAGCATGAAAGAAAGAAAGAAAGAAATGCAGCCTTCATTGCATCAGTGTTTTGGCTGGTTTTATCTCACCATAGCTGACCATAGCTGGATTTTTGTTCTGTTTTTTTTTTTTCTGAGGGGCTACATAAAGTTTTCAGAAATAAAAAAAGAACTTTCATCATCTCCCTATAGAACAGGCCTTAATGCTCCTCTGGGATCTTGTTTTGATGGAGCCAGAGCCCATTTAGAGCCAGTTTTGGCTTGGCTCTCAGATCTGTAGCTGTTCACCTCGAAGTAACCCTCTTCAGGAAGGCAGAGAATTTTGTCCTGGGGGATTTTTCTGTCCTTTTTTTTTCTTTCTTTTTTTTAGATGAGGGCAAAAGAGCACCATTATGGTGTTCCTTTTTGTTTTTTTAAAGTGTGCTGAGTTTGCAAATGACTGAACTGTAGACTGGTGATCACAGTCGCAAAAGACAGAATATGGAATTTCAAAAAAAGCCAAAAGTCAATAACTGTAGTTCATATTACCAAAACAACAACAACAAAAAACAGTTTAGAGGTTGCTGTTAGAGAAAATGCTTCAAATGCTTTAAAAGATATTTAATCATTTAATAGTTAATCAAATCATTCACATCCAGCACTATCATTTGCCGTGTAGACTTTAGTATGGGATCAACATTACAGCCGCAAATAGAGAAAACTCGGGTGTTTTGTTCTGTTCCGCTTGGCTCCATGTCCATGTAGTAGCTGATAAGTGCGTTCTGTCACACCTCAGGACGCACCCAGTCCTGCACAGTCCTGTCGTAAGTGGCATGGGTTTATACAGTGTCATTGCCTAACTGCCTAACTGCCTAACTCGGTCTTGGCAGTTCTGCCATTGGGTGAAACGTTATACCGACAAAGATTGCAAATAACAACACTGTTTAGAAATCCCTCCCACGGTGGCCAGCGGGGGTGAAGCATTGTCATGAGTAGGTAAAGATGATGTGGGAGGGTATCAGTGTAGTGGCCAGATGTTGGAACGCTATGCCTTTGATTGACATCTTGCTTTTCAGCTGGATGTGCGTTTGTTCAAAAATCTTGATGCAACCATCTGATGAAAGAAAATGAACACTGTAACACAGTGAATGTTTGCATCGTAAGACTGTAGCGCATATTTGCCAGGGTCGCTTGAGCATTTCCTAAGTGTTTGAGGGGTAGGGGAGGGATTAAGGAGGGAGGTGTATTTTATTTATCAATTTATTTACTTATTTATCTGTTTATTTATTTGTTTGCAGAAATTGTTTACTTATTGATGAGTGGTACATAGGCATGGTTGTGGTTTTTATGATTTTTTTGTTTGTTTGTTTGTTCGGCTCTGATCTGTGACAAGAGATGAATAAATCAATGGCATCATTACGCTTTGGAACTGGTGTTTGTTTGTTTGTTTTCTGTGCTGTTGCCGTGGGGGCTAATGCCTCAAAAGGGAAGAAGAATGGATGGAGAGAAAAATAAAGAGTGATCAAATCATAGCAACAGGAAAGAAATGGAGCTCAGGAGGAGAGGAGAAAATGTAAGAGAGAGAGCATAGAGAAGGGGAACGACAAGAGAGAAACCTTCATTGTGGAAGATGGAGGGATAAGGGTAATGTGGATGAGAGAGAGAGAGATAGAGCAAGAACAAACACAGAGGAGGAAGGGGAGAGTTAAACTTCTGTCTGGTAAAAGGAGGGAGAGATGGGGTAATGTGGACTGGGGGGGGGGCGTGGAGAGCAAGAACCAATTGGCAGGTGCAGAATTCAGGCGGGGGGGGGGGGGGGGGGGGGGGGGGGGGCCCAGTCTGAGCAAGGTGAGAAAGAGAACATTGACAGAAACAAACAAAAGAGAATGGCAGAGGAAGGCAAAGTAATCACACCTTAGGGAGCATGAAAGAGAGGACACAAAGAGTCTCTCCTGCTCACTCTCCCTCTCTCTCCCTCTCTCACTCTCCCTCCCTCTCTCTCTCGCTCTTCCTCTCTCACTCTCCCTCCCTCTTTCTCTTTAAAAGTGAAGGACTGAAGAGGAGACACAGTGAGATGGGAGAAGAAGACAAAGAGAGGCCTGTATTCACTTAGATTAGTTGACAGGGCAGCCTCTCATTCATCACTCATTCACTCATACACACACAGGCAGACATACTTTGCCTTTTTTTCTCTCTCTCTCTCTGTCTCTGTCTCTCTCTCTCTCTCTGAGCATGAAAGAGAGGACACAAAGAGTCTGTCCTGCTCTCTCTCTCTCTCTCCTTTCCTTTCTCTCTCTCTCTCTCTCTCACACACTCACACACGCATACAAACTTTCTCTCCTCCCTCTCTCAATCTCTCTACTGCAGAGGTAAAATGAACGTCACCGCAACCCTCTCACTATCAGCCACGGGATATTAAAGACACAACAGGAGGGGTTGAATATGTTTTGATTTAACACTGGGGGGTTATATGTTTGTGTGTGTGTGTGTGTGTGTGTGTGACGGTAGATGAGTTATCAAGTGCATGTATGTGTGTGAGAGTGACTGTGTGTGTTTGTAATGGTAGTAATAAATGAACTACATTTATATGGCCATTTTTGATTCAGTGCACCCAGTGTTTTGGACTGAAAGCCTCTTTCTTACATGTGCAGTGTGTGTGCATCTACATCTGTATGTATGTGTGTGATTTTATGCATGTGTGTTTGCATCAAAGGCGACTCCATTGAGGAAAGGGAGGAAGATCCTCCCTTAAATTTTTAAAGAAAGAACTTCCAGGAGAAATGTATTAAAAAATCACAGATATTTAATAGATAAACATGCAAAAACATATCAAAACAGCTGAAATAATTCTATTTTATCACTTCGAAAACAGAAAAAAAATCACCAAAATATCGTCCTCCCTTACTCCCTCATTGACATTCATTATAAACACTGCGAACCCGGGTGATTCGCGGGCTCCTCTTCTAACATGGAATGAATGGCAAAAAGGGAGGAACGTCCTCCCTTTGGGCAGATCAGTTCAAAATGCTTGTCTGTCATAAATCAGCCAATCACCGGAGCCACATTCGTCAATGGGCCCAATCAGAATGAAAGGGTGGGTTGACGGGGTGACACACAAGGTCTTGTACTACTGTCATTGTCGACAGACCTGTCATTCATGATGGTGCGGACGGCGGAGAGTTTGAGCCTTTGTAGAGTTTTGCTTTGTTGTGTCAATAAAAAAAAGGATGGAAAAACAAGACGTTGTATTCATGATGGTACATACCCCATTTCACACACTGGAGTACGATGAGAAGGTGAAAATCAAAACAGAGGGGAGACCAGTTCCAAAAATTGACATAGAAAAACTGAAAGGTGACGTCAGTGTGTTTAACACCACATGGTATCAAAGATACCCATGGCTAACTGCTCATGTTACTACTAACCGTCTATGCTGGCCTTGCCTGTTGGTCAGGAAATCTCAAACATGGTCTGTGCAGGGATTTAGTGACCTAAAAAATTTGGACAGGGCCACCAAGCGTCACGACAAGTGCAACTATCACATTGATGCAGCTATTCGTGTAAAATTGCTAGGTAGCGTGCCCGTTGATCAATTTGAGGACGAGGGTGCCCGGTTGCAGCAAGTGGTACAGTACAATGCTAAAGTGCGTCGTAATAGGGATACACTGAAGTGTTTGATTGATGCTACGGTGTATTTGGGCATGCAGGCATTTAGGGGACGAGATGAAGGGCCAAATTCAGATAACAAGGGCAACTATAGGGAGTTTGCGCCTTTGGTGTTTCAAAATCATTTCTGCCACTTTCACAATATTGCAGTGTAAAGCACAAAAGACAACTGACATTACCACAAACAAACTATAATCATTGCACTGTATGGTATTTCCCATGCTGACTTGTGTCCTCAAAAAACTAATTAAAAAAATTAATTTTATTTAACACAATCCCCCTAAGAGCAAGCACCAAGACACCTTTCTGGTTTTGTAATTCTTTCTCTCTCTCTCAACAATCCACCCATCCCATCTACCCACATTTACCTGATCATTCACCCACCTGACCACTTTACCCCGTCCTCCCCTATTTTTGGGACCACCAGTCGCGACTGGTTTGCATGTATCCAAATGTGTGTGTGCAGACACGCATGTGTGTGTCCAAAAGTGCTCTAAATGTGTGTTTGTATGTACTGGTAGTATTAAATGAACTGCATTTATAGGGCCCTATTTGATTCAGTGCAACCAGAGTGCTTTGCACTAAAGCCCTTTTCGTGTGTGTGTGTATGTCTGTGTACTTGTAATGTGTGTGTGTGTGTGTGTATGTGTGTGTGTGTGTGTGTGCATGCGAACATGTGCATGTGTGTTTCCAAGTGCCTAAAGTGTCTACCTTGTTAATTTCGCTCAGAAATCACTATGGAAACGTACGTTTTCCTCAGGTCAAAAAAAAAACACTTAAAAACCCTCTTAAACCTTAGAACAATTTTTTTCTGGCTTTGAGGCCATTAATATTGTAATGCAACTTGTTCACACCGGCAGCCATAATAAAAAGCCATTTTGACTTGAATTGAATTGAATTGAATTTGACAAACCAAATTTTCCAAAGTTGTCCCATAATGCCGCTCCCACCCATACACACACCCACACCCTATGTGAAATTCTATATCCTGACAATCTGTCAGTTGGACAAAAGAGAGATACATTCAGATAGTGAGAAGAAAGGAGATAGAGACTGAGAGAGTGAATACTTTTGCCTTCAACTCTCTATGTATGTACATACACACACACACACACACACACACACACACACACAATGTAGTGTGGATTGATTGTAAAGGGAGCATTTATGAGCCATTATGTGTGGATTTGGACAAAGGCAATCTGAGCTGAGAGACAGAGAGAAACTGAGTTGAGTAGAGAGGGAGGGATAGAGAGAGAGAGAGCGAAGAGAGAGAAATGGGGACAGAGATGATGGAGAGAGAGAAAGAGTAGAAAGAGAGAATATGGATCTGTGTGAAAATTGGGAAGACACAGCTGAGATGAATAACAGCCTTAGGCTTTCTGTTTGGCTCTCTGTCTGTCTCCTTCACATCCTCTCATTGCTATCACACACATACACACACACACTATATGCACATTTATGCACACAAACACACACACTGAAACATATTCGTGCACAGACACACACACACACACACACACACACACACATTATATGCTTATCTTAACATTATTCTCACAGCATTATTCTCACATTCAAATTTTGTTATTCTCACATATTATTCACATGCATGTGCACATCTGCACACGCACACGCACACACACACACACACACACAGGGCACCAGCAACTCTCTGTCTCTCTCTCTCTCTCTCTCTCCTTATGTCCCCTGTCTTTCTTTATTACTCTCCATCATCCCTCTCTCCTCATGACAGAGCTCACACACACACACAAACTCATAAACACACACACACACACACAGACAAAGACAAGTTGATATAATCCTCCAGGGACAAAGGTAAATGCTGCTCTTCAATTCAGAGGTCATTCTACCCCTCCCCCTCAAGCACACACACACACACACACACACACACATACATATACCAATCAACTTTTTTTCCTCTCTGTGGGTGTGTCTGTGTCCCTTATCCTGCTCTCTCTCTCTCTCCCCCCCTCTCTCTCTCTCTCTCTCTCTTCTGTCATTGTTGTTGTTCCTCTGACAGCTCCCTTTATCTCGTTTGATCTCCCAGTGCTGATAACGGCTCCTCTGGGAGTAGCTCTGTGGTGGAACGACGAGCACAAACCGTCATCTCAAATGACTCTCCAGGCGACTTCATGTTCTGAGCTCGTAGTGTGCACTATTTCCTCTATGTGTATACACTTCTGAGGTCACTTCTGCCTTTATTATCTTTTCATGATAACAGCCGTTGTCTTAATCTATCTAATATCTAAATAATAAATATCATTTTATCTATATAATATCATATCAGTAACACTTTCTATCCGATATTCATAAGCATTATAAACACATTCATTAAGAGTTATAATGCATTCATAAAGCCTTATAATTAATGACATTAGTCTTCATAACTGTTTATACACTCAAATGAATGAACTCATAAGGCATTTTAATGCTATCATATAAGCCTTGAAAAGAATAAAAAGAAACTATCATTATGTCTGCTCACTGACAACCCAATGAAGAGAAACCCCTATGTCAGATCATCCTAGAGAGAAGCCATTATCTCATTGACACTGGCAATGTGACCATCACATGATATGATCACCCAACAGAGAGAAACCATCAACTCACTGACAAAGAGAGAAGAAGAGAAACCATTAGCTTACTGACAATTAAGAGAAGTGAAACCATTGCTAGGTCTGATTAGCACTGACAACAACAACAACAGCAACGGCAACATAGCTTTGTGTACTTACTGGCAACGGAGAAACCGTTACCATGACGGCTTAATATTTACTGCAACATAAAAATTGTGTCCGTAGGTAAGTAATTTTATTTTTCTTCCCCTCAGCACTCTTTTTTCTAATAATCACAGAATCCTACCCAGAGGCAAAATAATATAATATGGAAACTTTGATGGAATTTCTTATTTTAGAAATATGATACAGTCCTCTACTCTTTCTTTCTCTCTCTCTCTCCCTCACTCTCTCTCTTACTCTGTCTTTCTTGCAGTCTCTCCTTGTCCATCATCAGTTTACTGCCTATTTATCACCACCCCCACACCCACCTCCACATCCACCCCCACACCCACATTCATCTTGTATTATTTTCCTTCACTGCCAGAGTTATGTGACTTTCATGGTTTTTGCTTTATCCAGGAATAAGATGATGTCTCTGGTGTAGTCTGTGTGTTTGTGTGTGTGTGCGTGATAGTGAGAGAGAGAGAGAGAGAGAGAGACTGTGTGAGAGAGAGTGAGTGAGTAAGAGAAGGAGGGGAGAATGAGGAGAGGAAACCTCGGGTAAAGAATCCTAAATGGTGCCTGAAACGACCTTAACTGCCCGTTTTGTTTTTGATGACTCAACATGAATCCCACATTGTTGAACTTCAATCAATATAAAGAAGTTGGCATTATGCAAGGGATCTCTCTCTCTCTCTCTCTCTCTCTCTCTCTGTGCGTGTGTGTGTGTTAGATAGAAGTAGAAGGTCTCTGTGTGTGTGTGTATTTGTGTGGATGTCTATGTGTGTGTGAGGGTTTGACAGGAAAAGGTCTGTGTGTGAGTGTGCGTGTCAATTTGCAAGTCTGTGTGTGTGTGTGTGTGTGTGTGTGTGTGTGTGTGTGTGTTTGGCACCCTGCCTCGTCATCCCTATTCGACAGGGTTGGAGGATTTAGAGTGGGGTGCTGAGTGTGGCTGAGGGGTGGGGGAAGGGTTTAAATGGGGAGAATCCCTTATCAAGGCCAGGCTGCTCAGAGCAGGAATGAGTATGAGAAGCTGCCTATGGGACAGACACATTGGAACACACTGTATGTACATGCACACACTAAAACATGCCCACACCACTGAAACACTTAAGGTGCTTTTCCACCAGATGTATAGCCTAGAAATCTAGACGTACTCTAGCAGTAGCAGATAGTTTTGCTCAGCCGGTACGTCTAGCCACACACCATAGGGCCGCAGTAGGTCTTCTACCAAGGCTTGGTAGGACCAATCACAAAGCTCTGTTTTTATAGAGAGTCGTTGGTCGGGTTTAGCACAATGTCGACCGGTCTGTGATGGTACAAAACACCTAAGATGGCTGTGGCCTAGGAGCAGCGGCCGCTTGAATCAGCTTTAGCATCGATTTTGGAAGAGTCCGATTTCGGCTTTTCTTTGAAAGTTTAGCAGAAGCAGGTAAGTTATTCATTTCAAAGAATGACGTATATTCTGTTTCGCCAACGTTGCTCTGATTAGTCATAACATTATTGTATTGCATGCAGAGGTAGTTTGAAAGACAACAGCTGATTCCATCCTTAGGATTGAGCCCCGTCTACCGGTCAAGGCCATACTATGCATTTTGATGTCATAGTCTGGCCTGCCAGGCTACCAGACGCATAGAATTCAAATGCAAAGAAGGGCATTTATTAATGGTGCGGAGCATACGCTCTGTCTGATATCTACCAAACTCAAAATGTTTAAGGTTTTGTTAGGGATTTTAAAAAAACCCTTAAACTCGTAGGATGCCACTGCTGTTGTCTCCATGCTTTCTGGTTAGTAAGTGTACACACTGCAAAAACTGCTGTCTAAAGGGTCGTTCACACCAAGAACGATAACTGTAATAATAACAACAAATAAATATTTGCCCAAAATGTCTCTCCTCCCAAAGAATGTGTCTCGCCCAAAATGTCTCTCCCTCACTGCAGTGTGTCTCGCCCAAAATGTCTCTCCTCCCAAAGACTGTGTCTCGCCCAAAATGTCTCTCCCTCACTGCAGTGTGTCTCGCCCAAAATGTCTCTCCTCCCAAAGAATGTGTCACGCCCAAAATGTCTCTCCCTCACTGCAGTGTGTCTCGCCCAAAATGTCTCTCCTCCCAAAGAATGTGTCTCGCCCAAAATGTCTCTCCCCCACTGCAGTGTGCCTCACCCAAAATGTCTCTCCTCCCAAAGAATGGGAAAAAGAAAGGAGGAATACACAGGGACAAGAGATAGGAAGTGAGGAAAAGGGAGAGGGAGAGAAGGGAAGTGAGGAAAAGAGAGAGGGAGAGGAGGGAGAGAGGATGACAAAAGTCATTCAGGAAGAAGGGGTATTGGGGCCAGTAAGTGCAGTGCTGTGGCATAAATGTAAACTGTAGCACAGTAAGTGGAAACACGAGTCAACTGATAAAACAGACACCTTTTATCTTTGTACAAATAATGTTTCGTAGAGGAATCACAGCAAAGCAATTTAAATTTAATTGAATAGCGAAAAGAATGGAATGGGTGGGCCAGTCAGGAAAAAAAAAAGATAGTTAGATAGAACATGGGGCAGAAGGTGTGAGACAAACAGAGAAGGAGGGAGAGATGGAGGGAGGAACAGAGTATTTAGCATTTATACAATATTAAAAAAAAAAGATTAAACACAGTCTTAGGCAGATCCGTATTTTAAAATTATTGGAGGAATGCAGGTATGCAGAAAATGCAGACAGACAGGTAGGGTGGATGTCAGCTAGGGTAGAGGTGTGGCTCAGGTCTGGTTTCCTGGCATGTCTTGATCACGCCACCACACACACACGTCAACACACACACACGCACACACACACACACTAGCACTCACAGACACACACTCACACCAACCATGAGGCATTCTCTCTCTCTCTTGGCATCATCCGCTTCTCCACGGTCTGGATGGCCTCCACGTCCCGACGTTCCCTGTCCGCCCACTCAGACGTCCCCGGCGTTCCGAGAGGAAGTGCTGAGTCCGGAATGCCATGTGGGAGGAGGAGGGGGAGGGGGAGATTCCGGTGGTCCCTGGAATTCCGCCACTGGTGCAACGCTGACGGCAGTGAAAGAGAGTGAGAGAGAGAGAAGAACAGAAGGAGAGGTGGAGAGAGTGAGAACAGTAAGAGAGGTGGAGAGAGAGATAGAGAGAGAAGAACAGAAAGAGAGGAGGAGAGAGAGAGAGAAGAACAGAAGGAGAGGTGGAGAGAGTGAGAACAGTAAGAGAGGTGGAAAGAGAGATAGAGAGAGAAGAACAGAAAGACAGGAGAGAGAGAGAGAGAAGAACAGAGAGAGGTGAAGAGACAGAGAGAAGAATAGAGAGAGGTGAAGGAGAGTGGTGGAGAGTGAAGAGAGAGGAAAGAACACAAAGAAGAGTGTAAGCAAAAAAGGAAAAGAAAGAGGTGGAGAGAGAGAAAAAAGACAAAGAGAGGAGGAAGGAAAAAGAAGAGAGTTAAAGAAGAGGTGGAGAGATACAAAGAGAGGTAGGGAAGAAGATAGAACGAGTACGTTAAAAAAGGGGAGCGAAGAGAGAAAGATAGAGAATGAGCGAGTGAAAGAAGTGGTGTAGAGAGAAAATGGGAGAGAGAGAGAGGGGAAGCAACTGAAAACTTTGGAGAGGCCTTAGATTGACCACCAGAGGAGAATAGTCCCTGGAATCTCGCCACTGGTGCAGTGCGAAGCAGTGAGAGATGGAGGAAGGGAGAGAGAGAGAGAGAGAGAGGAGGGAGGAAGAGAGGGACTGAAGAGGAATGATATTGACTGCAAGGCGACAGAGGAGTGCAAAGCATGAGTTGGGTTTAGAGAGGGGAAAACAAACAGGAGGATAGAGAGAAAGAGAGAGAGAGGTAGAGAGTGACTGGACTGGAATGAAATGGGCTGCCAAGGACGAGTGCAAGTAAGAGAGGAAGAGAGAGGAGTGTGGCAGATGAGTGTAAAATGAATATTTTAGCCGGCAGTGGGAGGCGGGACACATCCTGGACACAATAATCAATATTGTTTATTCATGAGAGATAGAGAGTGAGTCAGAGAGAGAGAGAGAGAGATAGAGTCAGAGAGAAAGATAGAGAGTTAGTCAGAGAGAGAGAGAGAGTCAGAGAGAGGGATAGAGAGTTAGTCAGAGAGATAGAGAGAGATAGAGTCAGAGAGAGAGATAGAGAGTTATTCAGAGAGAGAAAGCAGCAAGGAAAGAGAATGATGAAGGTGAGACATTAAAAAGAGGGAATGGAGCGAAGAGAGAGAAAGAGAAAACTAAGCAAATGAAAGAGGGAGGAGGTATGAGGGGGAAAAGACAGATAGAGAGAACAGTAGGGAAATGGAACCCCACTGTAGATGTATCATTCATGAGGATTCTAGAGGCCAATAGGATAGAGAGAAGGAGGAAGTAAAGCGGGAGAGAGAGAGAGGAAGGAGGGAAAGGTTTGGAGAGGGAGAAAAGAAAGGAGAGAGAAAGATAGGAAGACAGTAGAGAAATTGGACAGAGAGACAGGTAGAGAGACAGGGGAAAGAGAAAAAAAGGTAGAGAGAGAGGGGGGATTAGAATGAGAGATAGAGGGACAGAGACAGAGTGAGCCAGGTGTAGAGAAAGGGCAGGATAGAGTAAAGGTGTGGAGAGAGAGAGGGGTAGAGGGAGAGGGAAAAAATGATTTAGAGAGAAATGACAAAAAGGTGTAGAGAAAAGGAAGGACAGAGTGAGGCAGGGGGGAAAAGTAGAGAAAGAGGGATGTCTCCGGAAGAGAGAGAGAAAGGTAGGATGAATGAGAAAGAAAGCTGAAGAGAATTAGAGTAAGAATGAAAGAAAGAAAGAGGGAGGACATGAGAGGGAGAGAGGGAGTCGTGAGGGCTGACTAAAGAAGCCCAGAAAGGCTCATGCTGAGAGAGGAGAGGAGAGGACGAGTGTGTGTGGGAGGAAAACCCACAGGGAGGAATAACACACACACACACACACACCATACTGACAACACCCCCCCCCCCCCCACACACACACACACACCATACTGACAACACCCCCCCACACACACACCACCATACGACACCCCCCCCACACACACACACACACACACATACTGACAACACCCCCCCCCCACACACACACACACACCATACTGACAACACCCCCCCCACACACAGACACATACACACACACATACACAGACCATAGTGACAACACCACCCCCCCCCCCCCCCCCCGACACACACACCATACTGACAACCCCCCACACACACACACAAACACACACACACCATACTGACCCCCCACACACACATTCACACACCCACCACACATACTGAGCCCCGCATCACATAGTAACCCCCCCTCACACACACACACATACACCTACACACCTGACACACAAACGCACACCACTGACACACTACTGACTCATACGCACGTTCATATTGACACACACCACACATACTGACCCACTGGGGCACAGGCACACACACATACTGGCACAGACAGACAGACAGACACACACACACACACAAACACACACTGATGCGTAGAGGCCATTTATGTACATATTGTAAGGATCTGGTCGTAGATCCCAACGGTTTTCCCCAAAAAGCTCCATATAACTCAGCCGGACACGAAGTAAAAGTGCTGTTCGTTTATTACAATGAAGGGCACTAAGGAAACGCATAGGGCGAACATAACCCGCAGTACTTGACTAAACAATACAATTACGATCCTTTTAGGTAGCGGTAGTATTTATATATTCACACACACGCTGCAAGGTGGATTAGAGGAAAGGGCAGAGAGGGCAACCAACAGTGACATCATCAGAGGGCGATCATTACAATATACATTAGTAAATGTCCCTCGAAAGCTTTAAGAGCTGAAGCATGTGACAGTGACCTGCTTACTTGTCAGATGAGTGGCCAGGGTTGTCTGGAAAACAAACATGATGCCTCAGACAAAGACATGAAATATTCTCCCAAAACAGAAACATGTAAACGAGGGAAGTAAATGTTGCGATTGGCTGTTGAGCGCATAAATCTATCTGTTAGTTTGTCTATTTGTGTCTCTGAAGAGGCGCTGCCATGCGACCTGATGGAAGAGAATGAGACAGAGAGGATTTCTCTCTCACACACTCTGATACACACACACACACACACACACACACAGCCTACACAGGCCAACAAATGCACGAATACCCCCCCCACACACACACACACACACACACACACTCTGGTTACTGATTATGAAATAGGTAGTTATTTTTAGCCCCACAAGCTCTAGCCGACATCACAGAAACAAAATTGGAAAGGTCCACTAAGTCCCCCCCCAACACACACACACACACACGCACAGACACACACACACACACACACACAGGCCTAAACACACACATACACAAGCAGGCACACCAAAGTGACATTAAAGATTCCATCCAGCAAGGCCTTGGATGAGTGGCCTCTCTCTCCAATGTCCTGAGGTAGAGCTTCAGAGGAGACGCCATGCCCAGCAGACTGCACCCAGAATTCCAAAAAATTCCAGCCAGCCAACAAAAAAAAAAACATTTACATATTTAGCAGACATTTTTATCCAAAGCCAACTTACATTTTTGTCAACTATCAATTGTTCAGGGCCAGTCTCCCCTAGAGCAACTTAAGGTTAAGTGCCTTGCTCAAGGGCACAAAGGTGATAGCCGGGATTCGAACCCACAACTTTTCAGGTTAACTTGCACGCTAGCCAGGTTCCTTAACCGCTACAGTACCACCCGCCCCAAAAAGACACTCACCCTCACACACTTTTTGATTTTGACAGTAGGACACACCTATCCTCATTGACATATCGTGAACACACATGTACTGTAAGTTTGTAAGCTGTGTGGGTGGATTTTGAGACTGGACCTCTATGCTGTCAAGTGAAGCCCACAAGAAAAAGACACATGGCTGGATGGTATTTAGTCACACAGTAAGCACCACATCTGTCTCTCTCCAGGCAGGTATTCTGTCCACATGGAGGACATGTTCACTTCCGTCCTGCTCCCTCTGCTTTCTGATCAGCTTTCTGCCTGCCCTCCTGACTATAAAAAGCCTTCAATTGTTGCAATCCAGACATCTCTTAAGTTGGAGGTTGGACATCACCTCCCAATTTAAATTCAGGCCAGACTGATTTGTCCTGAGTTCGAAAAAAAAGAAACTCAAGGGCATTCTATTGTACTAGTAGGAGGTCTGAATTACCAGCTTCCAAGTTTGTCTAGTTGAAAATTGGAAGGTTCCAATGTGGAAATTTCCGACTTCCCAGTTTTTTTGTAACACAGCCGACAACATGGTGGATTTAATATGCTAAGTGCAGCCTTGAAGTGGGAGCGAGGGAGACTGAGAGCTGGTTGACCTTGCCTCAGGGTAAACACACCAGCGCTGCCGCGGCCGAGACGGATGCATTTGATTCAAAGCAGGCTATGTGCTGGGCTGGGCTGGGTGAGTTAACATCCCTCTCTGCACGGGGAATAAAATGACATCTCACGCTCGAGTATTATGGTTCTTTTGTGTGTGTGTGTGTGTGTGTGTGTGTGTGTGTGTGTGTGTGTTTCTTCCCTTCATTAAGTGTGTAGGCCTGTGTTTTCTGTCCTCTAAAATGAAGGTGTGACTTGATTCAAGTAAAACAATTAAGTGCTTTCTGCACAGTTTTAAACCAAGGTGTTTGTTTTATTTTTCCTCAATGAGTGTGAGTGTGTGTGTGTGTGTATGGGGGGGGGGTTCGTCTGTGTGTGTGTGTGTTTTTGTGTTGGGGGGGGCTCTGATTAACTTACAGAGTGATTGCTTTCTAAACTGTGTGAACAGCAGTTTTGTGTGAGTTTCTTTCCCCACAGTGAAACTGTAAGTGTCTAGGTGTGTGGTCTATAATCACCGAACCCTGTATAGGATGGGATCTTGGAAAACCCCTCACATGGTAAAATCTGACCTTCTGAACCCTGTATATAATGGGATCTTGGAAAACCCCTCACATGGTAAAATCTGACCTTCTGAACCCTGTATATGATGGGATCTTGGAAAACCCCTCACATGGTAAAATCTGACCTTCTGAAGATTGTGATACAAACTGAAAGGTTGTTTCAAGTTCATATCGGTTATATTTTCAGTATTTTCACAGCTAGACTGTATCAAATATAATGATTACCCAAAACCAGGAAAACCAGAGATGACAGGACAATATTTTGTAGAACTAGAACAATAGCTGTGAAAGGTTTTCCCAGACATAACAAAATTAAGCATAGGAACCAGCGATGATCGTTATGGTTATGTTGACTGACGAGATAATAAACGCAATTTCACTTCACTTCAAATTCAGTTTAGGTTTTGTTTAACACAACCTGCGTTTTCAAACTGCAAGTACTTGTAACTGTGCGATTAAGCCATAGCCTTTTAACCATCAATGTGAGCATGAAGCTGGTAAATTAACCTAAAATGTTGCCTGGTATTCCTTTAAAATGAATTCATCTCTGGAGTGTAAATATGAATTTTGAATTCATCTCTAGAGTGTAAATATAGAGCAGCTGGGTAGCTGAATGTCTGTATGTGATTTTGTACACACTACAGTGTGTGTGTGTGTGTGTGTGTGTGTGTGTGTGTGTGTGTGTGTGTGTGTGTGACCAAGGCTGAGGCCAACTGCTCCAGCGTGAGTTGAACTGGCCGTTCTGTTCAGTAATGGAAGCTGTAGAGGATGCCCTGTCCTTCTTCACTCCCACCTCCTGTTTCCCACTGAGCTGCAAGCTGGCCACACACACACATACACACACACACCCACACACACACATACACACACACACAGACACAACACACACACACACGCACACACAGACAACACTGAGACACACAGACAACCACCCACCCACTCCACCCCTCCACAAATACACATCCCCAAATATACTGACACACTCAGATAATACACACAAAGACATGCACCCAAACACAGACACACAACCAGTTATGCCTACACATTCACGTGTAAAAACACAGACACACACAACCAGTTATGCCTACACATTCACGTGTAAAAACACAGACACACACAACCAGTTATGCTTACACATTCACGTGTAAAAACACAGACACACACAACCAGTTATGCTACACATTCACGTGTAAAAACACAGACACACACAACCAGTTATGCCTACACATTCACGTGTAAAAACACAGACACACACAACCAGTTATGCCTACACATTCACATGTAAACACAGACACACACAACCAGTTATGCCTACACATTAACGTGTAAAAACACAGACACACAACCAGTTATGCCTACACATTCACATGTAAGGACACAGACATACATACATCAGTCATCAGACATCAGTAAAAGATCTTAGCACTTTTGATTGAAAGGGTCACCTTTCTGTTATTTACAGACAGACGTAAAGAAGTGTGTGTGTGTGTGTGTGTTTGGGGGGAGGGGGTTGGGGGGCCTGCAGAGAAGAGAGAGAGACAAGAAGCAGAAAAATAGATAGAGGAGAAAGATGAGTGTTAGAAAGATCTGTATCTGCATGTGTGTGAAATGTGTGTGTGTGTGAAATGTGTGTGTGTGTTTTACTTTGTCTGTCCTTGTCTCTCTCTTTGTGTGTGTGTGTGTGTGTAGGTTTTAGTGGCCCATTCATCTAGCTCAGTGTGTGTGTGGGTGTATGTGTGTGTGCATTTTTGAGTGCTTCAGCATGTGTAAGTAAGAGTGTGTATATACGTTTTTGCAGACCCATTTGCGCGCCAGTATGTGTGTGTGTGTGTGTATCTTTTGCAGACCCATTTCTGTATGCTCCAATGTGTGTGTGTGTGTGTGTGTGTGTGTGTGTGTGTATGTTTGTTAATAAGCTTTTGCAGACCCATTAGTGTGTGCTCCAATATGTGTGTGTGTGTGTGTGTGTGAGTGTGTGTGTGTGTGTGTGTTATTGTTTCTAGAGTCATGTTTTATTCATGTGTGTGATGGTATGGGCTGTATTTCTTCCCTTCCCTCAAGAAGAAGAGGAGGAAGAGAAATGAAAGAGAGGGAGAGAAAGAAAGAACAAGGAGAAAGGAGAGACGGAGGAATAAACACATCTTTTATGTATGAGACTGCTTTCCTGGATGTGACTCTATATGTGTGTGTGTGTGTGTGTGTGGTGTGTGTGTGTGTGTGTGCACGCGTGTTCACCTGTGCCTTCCTCCAATGTGGAAGAAATATATATGTGTGTGTGTGTGTGTGTGTGTGTGTGTGTCTATGTGTGTACCTGTGTGTGTATGCACTCAGATTTATTCCAAATAAGCACAGGCTCCTAATTAGTACATACCCTAACTCTAATAACAACATGTAGACACAGCCTTACATCAGGAGGCCTAAACCAACACAAGGGATTAAACAAACACTCAAGAACACTGACAATGATAATGGCAGAACACGTGTATTATTGGATATGGTGAGTGTGTGTGTGTGTGTGTGTGTCTGTGTGTGTGTGTGTTTTGTTCGATCACAAAATCAGAACCTCTCTTGGTTCACCAGGTTTGTCACTACTAGACCAATTACTTGCAAGACCTCACACAGCAGAGTATGAGATCACTTATCATTTCTTAGGAGTTTACACCCATGGAAAGTCGCCTAAGAGGTGTTTAGGTGTGTATATATGCGCATTTGTGTGAATTTTACCCTCATGAAAACTGTGAAAAAATCTTCATTTTTTAATCTTTAATTGTAAATGGAAAATGTAATTAGCAAAATTAAACAGAATTTTCTGTCAAATTAGAGTTGGGGCATGCAGTCGGAGCTTCTGTACCGTGTGTGTGTGTGTGTGTGTATATGTGTGTGTGTGTGTGTAGGTGGTAGAAGGCAGGATCAAAGATGTTTCCACAGAAAGAACAGATGTGTGGGTAAATCTGAAAAAAAAAAAGATCTTCTCTCCCATCTCACTGGTTTGCTCATTCACAATCAAATTCAGTTGCGCCCTCTGTGTGTTGGCGCGGACCTTGATTAAACTAATACAGTAATAAACTGTTTGTGTAAAAATAACAGCTGATACAAAAATGAGTTTTAAAACAAGTTTAAAATATTGTGCTCTCTCTCTCTCTCTCTCTCTCTTTCACTCTCTCTTACACTCACACACACGCACCCATACACACCTCATACAGTCACACACTCAATAACATATTCAGACAGATACACACACACACAAAGTCATTGCCCAATTTGCAACCAGCAATCATCCATTTCTCAACAAATTGTGCCATTTCTTAATAGCTCTTTTTCTTTCTATTTCTCTCTCTTTCCTTCATTTTCTCTATCTTTTTTTCAGGGTAGGGGAGTCGGGAGTGGTGGGGGGCAACGTGTTGTTTTTTTTCCTGTTTTTTCTTGCCTGAGCGTGGCCCTTAGAGGCCACCGTAGGGAGCCAGGAGCTGGCTCATTATTCCTTGCCCCCACCACGCCGGCTGCTCCTCAGACTTGAGAGAGTGACTAGGTGTGTGTATGTGTGTGTGTGTGTGTGTGTGTGTGTGTGTGTGTGGCTGGGAGCATAACTAGTTGTGCATGTGGGAGAGCGTGTATGTCTGGGAGAATAACTAGGTCTATGTGTGTGTGTGTGTGTGGGAGCATAACTAGCTGTGTGTGTGGGTGAGCAGGTGTGTCAGGGAGAATAACTAGGTGTATGTGTATGTGTATGTGTGTGTCTGGTAGAATTAACTAGCTCTGTGTGTGTGTCTGTGTGTGTGTGTGAGCAAGAGAGATAGCAAAACAAATACGTGTGTGTGTGTGTGTCTGTATGTATGTGTATGTATGTGCTGAAGGGCAAGAGGAGAAGATATTTTAACGAGAGCAACCAGCAGAATGATAAAAGGGGTGTGCTGGAGCAAGGGTGTGTGTGTGTGTGTGTGTGTGTGTGTGTATGTGCATGAATTAAGCTTGAGATTGAGCATGAGTTTTTCTATGTGTATGTGTGTTTGTGTGTGTGTGTGTGTGTGTGTGTGTGTGTGTGTGTGTGTGTGTGTGTTATGGAGTGTTGGGGTGTAAGAGAGAAGATAAAAGGAAGCCCAGCTGAAGTACAGAGAAACAGGTTGTTGATAGGAGTTCAGTTCTCTGCTGTATATAAAAGCAGCCCCCCACCTCCGCCCCATCTCTCTTTCTCTCATTTTCTCCATCCCTTGCTTCTTCTTTCTGTCTTTCTTTTCATGTTCTGCCTCTCCTTTCTGTCTACTGTTTCTAGACCTCCGGATTTCTCTCGCTCCCTTGCTTGACAATAACACAACATCACCTCCCCCTGGCTGAGATAAGAACAGTCACCTGTCTTGGTTTAGCTCTGTGTGTGTGTGTGTGTGTGTGTGTGTGTGTGTGTGTGTGTGTGGGAGCGAGAGAGAGGGTGGAGTGAAAGGTGCTTACCATCCTGTTTTTGTGGCGAACAGATAGATAAGCATGTCTTTAAATCTATTTATATCTGAGCACAACAATTCTCCCTCCCAATTCTTTTTTTCTGTGTGTGTGTGTGTGTGTGTGTGTGTGTGCGCGCACGTGTGTGTGTGTGTGTGTGTGTGTGCCGTCTGTGTGTGTGTGTGTGTGTGTGTGTGTGTGTAAATCTGTGCGCACTCCTGTGAAGTATGACTTCACTAAACTTAGCTCAGCACAACTTACATCCAGACCTTTCATAAATTCTTCATCACCAGAGCAACAAACAAGCCCACATGTAAACAAAAGACACCCACAAACGGCATCTCCGATAAACCTAGAATACTCACAACAACTTTCCATGGTTACACACACACACAAAAAAAAACAATGTTTTTAACCAGTTTTTGTTGAACCACCCTAAACTTGGAACAGTAACTTTGAAATGCACAGGAAATATCCTAATGAATTAAAATTGAAAGATTTTTTTTTGTAGGTTACACGAGTTAATGATATATCAAGTATATTTTTATTGATTCACTTATTGCATATCAATTCCTTGTTGAATTTTTGATAAACATGTCTGCTGAATGACAGAACCACAACCACAGATCACAATGCTTCTATTTGCAGGCACTCATATCTAGAGTTACGGCGAGGTCACTGTCCATGGCGCTGAAGTAACCACCATTGTATGCGATTTAGACACACTACACACACCCATGAACATATATATAGAGAGAGAGGGAGATGTATAGCGCCACCTAGAGGGGGTGTCAGTGTATGAGCTGGACTATAAATCAGCATTATGCTCAGTGGAGATGATTCAGCAGAGTTGTGGTAATGAGGATGATGTATCTGCTAATCTGTATTGCTAAATGTAAATGTAAATGTAAGGATGACTCCACTACTTAGGAATAAGGAGAACAGAAAGAGGGCCTGGGGAGATGAAGGAGAGGGTTTCCTTTTAATATCCTGAAGTGCCAAAAGAGGAAAAAAAATGGCCTTGCCCTTTCCTCTTCTCCCTTTCCATCTTCTCCGTTTTAACTTATTTTTAAAAATGTAAACATATTGGAAGTTGTTTTTATCCAGACCATCTTACAGCAGGGGTGGCCAGACTTTTCTGTTTGTACGAAAGATCTGAGCTGCCAAGAGCCAATGCAAAATTAAGAGGGCCTGGGTGTCTGCAGTCTGTTTTACAACATGTGTAATGTATTGAGGGGGGTATAAAAGGGAATCTAGCTAGTTACTCAGCACACCTTGTGTAGGTTTTGTATGGGTAACTTGTCTCCGGCATCGTGATTAAAGACTGCAGTAAGCCAGTCTTTCACAGTAAACTGTAAGCTCCTTGCCTCGAATTTTTGACCACATCAGTTGAAAGAGAGCTGAGGGCCGCAATTGGCCCTTGGGCCATACTTTGGCCATCGCTGTCTTACTGCCCCTAAGGCTCAATGCTAGGTCTCCTGCTGTTCTCCCTGTACATGTTACCTTTAGGATCTGTTATAAGGAAACATGGTTTTACTTTCCACTCCTATGCTGATGATACCCAGCTTTACCTTTCTATGAAGCCTAATGACTATATGCCAATGACTAAACTTGATGCATGTCTCCTAGACATCAAAACCTGGGTGACTAATAATTTCCTTTGTTTAAATTCTGATAAAACTGAAGTTATGATGATTGGCCCTAAACAGCTGACCAACACTCTACCCCATCACCAAAACTTACTCAGTGGCCTGTCACTGTCATGTAATGCAAAAGACCTCGGGGTAATTATTGACCT
>PYXC01002642.1:315000-320000 GCA_015244755.2 Tenualosa ilisha | reverse complement strand
TGCTGTAGACATCAGCCAGCTTCTTTACTTTAGTCTCTCTCTCTCTCTCACACACACACACACACTCTCTCTCTCTTTCTCTCTCTCTCTCTGTCAACCTCTATTATTGTGATGTAGAATAGTGTATGTGTGGGAGGAGGAGGAGGAAAGAAAGAGAGAGAGAGAGATAGAGAGAGAATGAATGATGTCCTTCATAAACTGAATGCACAACCGAAAACATTTTGAGATGCAGGAAGACTACTATCTCTCTCTGTGCTGTGACCGCTTGCAGGTCTGGACAACATCGTCCTGCTGTCCCTGAGGAAGAGGAATCAGCTGAGGGTGGACATGGAGGACTGGGAGGACGGGAAGGTGTACGCTCAGTACACGTCCTTCTCTGTGGACCCAGAGACCTTCGACTACACTCTGCGGGTGGGCAGCTACATTGATGGGGGCGCAGGTAAGTGAACTATATGTAGGCATACTTTGGGATCTAGCAGCGATGCTGCAGAACCCCACTCTGTTTCTATGTATTCTTACTATGCTTTCTTCTGTAATGTAAATGACAGTATGACAGCCTATAGAACTGTATGGAAGAAAATTGTGAATGTTTGCACATGGATTGGGGACGGCCCCCTAATCTGACAAAGTTTCATGTATTCAAGTCAAGCACTCTAGCGCCACCAATGGGTCAAAGTTGGAGTTGTATTCATGAGTAATTTATCAGCCCATAGCGCTATTTTCTGCCATATTGGATTTTATCGAAAGTGAAACATTTTCACAGGTCACAAATTTTGACACAGTTG
This sequence comes from Tenualosa ilisha, assembly GCA_015244755.2. Classification (NCBI taxonomy): domain Eukaryota; kingdom Metazoa; phylum Chordata; class Actinopteri; order Clupeiformes; family Clupeidae; genus Tenualosa; species Tenualosa ilisha. Next base: position 319,215 of record PYXC01002642.1, on the reverse strand, counting down.
CCACATTCTTTAGACAGTCACAGTCACAGTCTTTAGACCATGTCTCACAAAGGTTGCTTATAGACATTTGTAAATTCCAAGGCGTTAGCACGTGACAGCCAATCGAATTTGGCAGCATAGCTGCCACACAGGAAGTGAGCTCATACCTCAGGAACCCTTTGGCGTATCAACTTCAAACATTTGATGAATGAACATACTGAAAACAAAATGGTAGAAAACAAAGAATTAACCATCTTAATGCTTATATAGTTGGTAGCCAAAGCAAGATAACATACATGCATAACATACAGTGTACATTCTCACCAATCCATGTGGATTTGTTTGCAAACCAAAGAATAGGAACCAGCCCTGATCATTTTTGTAGCATTATGAGGTAATAAATGTGAATGTCATTTCATTTCATTCGGTTTTTAGTTTTCGCATCACCGTTCAAGATTCTGCAAATGTAATAACACTAGAGACTGAGCCTTCATTCAGCCCATATTGAGCCACTTACAGTAATCATCGAAATTACAACAAAGCTGGTAAATTAACCTAAAAACATTGCCGGGTGTACCTTTAAGTAATATACCACTAACGCTATTCAAAACACAAAAATCTTTCTGCAGGTGACAGTTTGACATACCATAATGGCATGAACTTCTCTACCTCTACGGGGTGGTGGTAGCGTAGTGGTTAAGGAACCTGGCTAGCGTGTAAGTAGCCTAAAAAGTTGTGGGTTCGAATCCCGGCTGCCACCGTTGTGCCCTTGAGCAAGGCACTTACTCCTAAGTTGCTCTAGGGGAGACTGGCCCTGAACAATTGATAGTTGATGAGTTGTCGCTTTGGATAAAAGCGTCTGCTAAATGCATAAATGTAAATGTACGACAGAGACCAGGACCTGCATGGGGACAGTTGTGCAAAACTTCGTTTGGGGGGATTCTGGTATAACCCTTGCTACAGTTCCAACCCGAATGGCCTTTATGCAGAAGAAACAAGTTCGCCCTACCCAAAAGACATATTTGTTGTGTGGTACAACTGGAAAGGAGCTGCCTACTCCCTCAAGAGAATTTCCTTAAAGATGAGGCCAGTTTAAAATGTGTCTTACTTACACAATGATGTAATTTTTTTAATATTATGCACCCTGTAAATAAACCATATTGGAGTATTTTATGCAAATAATAATAATAATAATAATAATAATAATAATAATAATGAAACTAAATTGTGTATTGACCACAACCATGTATTAGCCTAACCACATTTTTGTGACACAAACACACACACACAAACAAACAAACAAACAAAATTCTAGTGGTTACAGGCATCAGTCTATCTATCAAATTTTTTTGTAGTTGCCCAAACCTGCAAACAGCAGCTGAAGCTCAGTGCCAATACCCCACTTTAGAAGGGTCTATGAAGTCACTCATAAGAGGAATAATAAAATAAAATGGATATTAATTAATGTAGCCTGTGATAGAACTTGGTTCATCTCTGATTTCATTTACACGTGGGGGTGGGGGGGGTGTATGTGCATGTGCATGTTTGTTGATCCATCTCTTATAGCAATACCATAGTTTGTGTTTGACCATGGCTATGTTTAAAAGGAATAGTGTAAAACCTCTCAAGTAGGAAAGCTTATTCCACTTAAGGATTGAAGAGTTATGTGTAATTCTATTTGTTCTGAGTTGTAGAAAGCAACGACACAGCATTTGTGCATTCACTTGCATTGTATTGAATACAGTGACCTCCTGTGGTAGAACATGGTATTACAAGAGAACTGGCCCAGCACTTTGTGCACTGTCCCTTGTGCTTTTTTGCTGTATGGCTTCCTTTTATTTGTCCTCAGGCGCACTGCATAAAAAGTACTCTATTTAAAGTGTACTATTTTATGTAGTATTTTACTTTCTGAATTTCAGACTTTTAGACTGCAGCAACCAAGGTTTAGGTTTGTACCCACAGAACAACTGTGTTGTGGATAGCTAGGCATGTACTCTAAAGGAGTTCCAGAACCATTGATCAGATTTTTCACAACAGTTATCAAAACACCTTACAGTGTGTACTGTGCAGCTATTCTGTGCAGAACACACTAGACATGTAACATGGAACCTAGCTAGCGCGCAAGTAGCCTGAAAAGTTGTGGGTTCGAATCCCAGCCACCACCGCTGTGCCCTTGAGCAAGGCAGGTCTAGGGGAGACGGGCACTGAACAATTGATAGTTGATAAAATGTACGTCGCTTTGGATAAAAGCGTCTGCTAAATGCATGAATGTAAACATAATGAAACTGCAGTGCTGGGTGTAGGTGTGTCTTGTGGCCACAGTGTGTCACTGTTTGCAATAAAATAATCAATCGTCAATATATGCAACATTTGATTGATTAATTGGCTTTTGCTTTTATTTTTCTTTTATTCTCTCATGCTTTTCTTTTGATTACACAGATACACATACAAATGTGCACATGTGCACACACACACACACACACGCACACACACACACAAATCTGATTCATCCACATCTCATTGGATATATTTCTGATTGTCACAGTTCATCCATGTATCAAGCAAACAACTCTCAGCCACACCTAGAAACACTCTCTTTCCTAGTGACTAGGAACGAGACCACTCATGGTGAGACAGAGTCTTTGAAGTTTTCATAACCATGATTAAGTATCACCCTAGTTAATATTTAATAGGCACACTGTTCTATAAGCTATACTAGGGATCGTTTATATGAGCAATCTGCTACACTTTTATCTATTTAACCTCTTCAGGTGGACTTTTTATTGATAGCCCAGAAATCCAGACCCACATCTTAATCTATGATAGATCTATGATCTATGTCTGACAACAACCAATAGACTTCCCCAGTCCATGGGGCTGCACCCGTGGACACCTATCAAAATGCCTCCGCCCTCAGTGAGATGTGTCATGTGCTCATGTCTTTGCTTTGTGATCAATGTGTAAATTGATTTGATTAATGGGTAACCGAATGGGGCACAGAAACTTACACTTTCATTTTGCTACACCCCAGTCAATTAATTTTAGCTGCCGGTTCACTATTCAGTCTACGTTGTATCAATTGTTTTGATATTTTTGGCTACAGACAGCACTCATTGACCTAGAACAACAGGGCTATTGATTGATTCTCTCTGGATTTCTACTTTAACTCTCCTGTTATGTTTGTTTCATGGCTACAACTTTGGTGTCCAGTCAGAAATGACCAGAGCATTTTTGACATATACTTATGATTGTCATCAAATCTTGTGATGGACCTCTTAATCAACATATGCTCTCTTGAATATTACAAATTTTAAACTTCTGTGTACTAATTATGGCCTGTAGGCCGCACTGAACGAAGCCTATGTAATTCAGTGAGGGAGAGATTTTAATGGAAGTAGGTTTTTTGTGGAGGCTGTCACTGGGAGCAAAAATAGGGAGTGCGGGGTGTGTTTATTTAAGACAAAACACACCTACCTACTCTGCCCATCTATCTGTGGATAAGACTGTGTGTGCCTGAAAACAATTTTTGTACATTTACTCAGCGATCAATCAGCAACATTTTCATTCAATCAGCAATCAATTTTCTTGTAATCCAGTCATTTCTGACTGGAACACTACAGGTGTAACAAAGTTGAATAAAACACCCAATATGTTATGAAAATGATTAAAATTTGTGGTATGTGTTCAGATAGCCTGTATGAACAAAGTCATGGAGCCCCATGACCATCCAATTAGTTTAAGTACATTTTTGAGAGGGAAAAAATGTGATTTCGGTCACATTTGACTGGAACACAACAGGAGGGTTAACCACATTATGCCTTATGTGCTTGAGGAGTTAACCCACCCCCCTCAAACGAATCGAACTTATGTTTGCACAAGGGGACTGCAAATTTTCAAACGTTAACAAGTTGGATGGAAATTCAGCTACTGTCTCAGGTCAAGGCAGATGTTAGGATGTAGATCTGTCTTTCAATAAAGTGTCTGAAACCAAATCACAGATTTGAGGTGGGTTTTTGAGTTGATTGTTCCACACCTGGCACGATGTGGATGTGTGTGTGTGTTTGTGTGTGTGTGTGGGCGGCGTCCAGTTTGGTTAGTGCACAAGCACATTATGGCCTCCAATCCATCTGTGTCAAAATGTGTACATTTAAAAAACTGGTTTAATTTACATGAAGCGTATGTGTACATGAACGTAGTGATGAATAAGTGTGTGTGCCAATTACAACTTACAAACCT
>PYXC01002642.1:282500-312500 GCA_015244755.2 Tenualosa ilisha | reverse complement strand
TTTATTTATTTATTTAGAAGTGTCAACTGCCAACGGCCTTTTTACACACTCTGCTACTGCTTTTTACACACTACTACTATGTAGTAGTTCAGTAGGTGGCGGTATAACGAAGAGATATAACCCGCCAGTAACCACAAGAAGAAGAAGAAAAGAAGAAACCAGGAGCCTTATGGATTCACAGAATATATATATAGGTATATATATATTATATAGGCCTATATATATATCTTTTAGAAAGGTTCTTCTGATGAAGTATGTACTAGCAAAGGCAGGGCAGAGCAAGGTAAGACACAGCGCAGCCAACGTTATACAGCCCCGTAAAGTAGCCTAACCCGATCCAGCTGGGCTCAAAATAAAGTACCAACCAAGTCACGCCATTCATGTAAAAAGAAATAAGGGGTTAGCCGTCACACTGAACACCTTATATTAAACGAACTGGGCATTAAATCATTTGATAACCACAACGGCTGAAAAACAATGTTTTTCACATATCTGACCGATGCCAAGAATATGTACATCAGCAGCCAAATTCGCCTGCAATCCTGATGCTTCAGGCTAACCATGCTGCATTTGCTAAAATTTAGAATGCCCTTTTGAATGGCACTTTATTCCGAATATGATCAAAACCGGAATAAGTCTCATATTCATGCACTTCAGTATTCCGGACGGAAAAATATTACATTTCAAAAAACGTTTGCGTAGTTTTCTGTCGTCGTTTTGGCAAGCAGATGTATAATGAGTGGGACAATGTATTGTCCACAGGTCATTATAGGAAAATATTTCCCATCAGAACGAATCAAGTCCTGTTCGTGCAGTCCGGAAATATTTTCCAATAATGACGGGCGGGAAAACATACGGCTCTTCAGAATACTTCGTTGAAAATGACACGATATCAGCCGCGTTCTAAAGAACGTCTCAAGTTAAAATTGCGAACTATTTGTTTATCCGCGGAAGCCACAAAACGGTAACAAATTAAATTTAGAAGACGTTTGTGTGAAGTTTTCGATCATAGCTGTAAATAAGCGGCAACGTATTGTTCGGTGTCGGGGTTCTATTCGTCCTGACGGGAAAAATTTCCCTGTAATGACCTGCAGCTGCGGGCCATACATTATTCCATATTAAGTTTAAAAGGTGAGAAATACATAAATGATGTGTTCCAAGAAGTGTGGGGACTCCGTGCCCCCGCGTCCACTGCTCACTACACGCTGTTTTCCAACCCTCTTTTGCAAATGACATGTTCGACACTTTTGCATGTAATGGCTTGAGCACTGAAATAATGGCTAAATATTTTGTCGTTAAGGACTGCTCAAATGAGGACATGTGAATGAGATGGATTTTGAGTGACGTGAATTGATAATGAATAAACAGCCAATTGGTGCTGTTTTACCAAAGTAGGCTAATAAATGCTTTTATGCCTTACAAAGTGATTAGACAATGTGGAGTTGGAATTAGTAGTTTAGTCTTGGATAATAGATATATTCAGGGTGCGATTTGTCAAAAAAACAGAGGAGGGGGGGGGTGTTGTTTTTTAATCATGAAAAAATAAGCAATCAACAGGTTTAATTCTTTTTTACATTAATGGTAGACCCTATGTGCCTAAATTATGAACAGATGAGCATTCATCTTCAATGCAAACTTAAAAAGACATGATGTGATGGCTTATTTGGGCTTCAAAACCATGGATAAGGTCCGATCACGCGAACATGTCAGAGGATTGGCAGAGAAACATTAGCCTAATGGAATCGGTCTGTAAAACGTAACAATAATGATTTCACATGTCATAAAATATGATTTCACATGTTATGTCAAAGTAACTAATTATAAAACTAAATAAATAGTTTGCTCTGATGTCGGGTTTCATGTGGCCTTTTCGGTTTTCCTGTTGGAGCGAGTCGGCCTTCTTTTTTGTGCTGGTCCTGTGAGGTAGGACGATATGCTGCTCTGAACGCGTTTCATTTTCCCTCCTTTTTTATTAGTTCAGCGTAGAATGCAGAAACAATGTATTTATGTGCATGGGGACGTTCGCGAACAACGAGATTACCGACAATTCGGGTCAGGTTGAAAGTTAGTAGGCTACCATTAATGCAGATTATAGCTGTGTAAGAAACTGTCACACCCTGATTTCAATTTCAATCGTTTTTTAATTAATGACGGGGTTTTATCCCCCCGAGGATAAAATTCATTCAACAGAGGTAAAAACCAGAAGGGGGGATGATCTCCCCCCCCCCCCCCCCCCCCATACAAATTGGACCCTGGATATATTTCAGGAGAAATTTCCAGAATCTAACTGAATTGAATTGTTTCTCCTAAACTCCTTTTGGAGCAAGACACACACTTAAATTCAATGTAAAAACTGCTTTGTTTCTGTAGGGGAAAGTTTTGCTTCTTACTGTAACTGCCTGAAAATAAAGCCTTATTCCAAAATGTCATTAGTTGTGTAGTTCACTGTACTTCATTTTATTTAATTACATTTGACTTATTATTCTTTTCAAATAACATAGTTTTTTGTTTGTATTTTACTTTTATTGTTAATTATTAGTCTGTTTTCTATAAAGCACTGGAAAAGTGGTGGTAGTACTAGTAGTAATAGTAGAAGTAGTAGTACTGAGTCCTGTTTGAGCTGAGTTGAGTTGATAAAATAACAAAAAAAACAAATCCTGACAACTCACAGTCCATCCTCCCTCTTCATTGGTGTTTTCACAACCCATGTCACAGTAGACTTTGACAGCAGAGTCGATGCCTTTAGGATAGATGGTGTAAACCTCACTGATAGTGTTACCACTGGCATACAGTTCTGCACAGTCAGTATATTTGAGATCACACTGCACCAGCAAGGGCAGCAGCAGAATGAGAATGCAGTGGATCTGCGCAGAGAAAGAGAAGAAGAAATATAGCCTTATACATTTCTACATTACTTCTACATTATCATTTCTGCAATATATACATTATCATATATAGCCTTATTCTGTATTGGCATCTTACCATCATTTAATGCCAACAGTGACCAGAGTGACCAGAAGTGGGTATCTAGAAACAGTCAATAAAGAGTGTGGTCAATAGAAATAATTTCTGTTATGCTGTTTTTTTCACACACAGAGAAGATTCCTATGTGAGATTAGGGTCTGATTCAGAGGCCGTTCCTTGTGTCGTTTGTTGCTCCAAGCTTTCACTGGAGTAGAGGGAAGCCATACATTTCATCACCTGTTGACCATCACATAATATATGAGTTATAGCCTAGACATCTGGTGGAAAAAAAGTCTTATTTGTGCATTTGAATGTGTAGGTTTGACCAATTATGTAATAGCTTGATTAGAAATGATTTAATCAAATCAGCCATTTTGTAGGTTTTTTTTCTGATCAAGTCAGTATTTTACTTTGTAGCATGTTTTGACTCAGTGTTTGCCATGTAAGGGAATATGTTGTGAGAATTGATACCTGCCACCAAATTAGTATTACAATAGGCCTTGCTTATTTTTAAGTATGATGTTACACTCAATTATTGTGTAGTGGATTAGATTCATATGTTTTCTGAATATTGCTAGACTTTTTGGAAGTTATGCAATTTAAAAAAATTGTAATACTTTGTATGATCCTTGGTGCATACAAATATTTGCTAAATTGATTATTAGTGACTACTTAATTACAGGGCTGGACTGGGACCAAAAAAATGGCCCTGTCATTTTGGGCAATGTCGGTCCACCATGATGGGCCGGGGGTTGTGTCAAATGAGGGTGGGACTAGCCTAATGTCGATCAAGAAAATCAACCAATGGGCCGCTTTTCATGTCTCCATCGCGACCGATAAAAATATATATAATATACTTTGTTTGATTAAATTAGACAGACCCGGCCTAAAAAGGTGCGTTGGCACAACGGGCATTGCCCGCTACGCCCTATGGCCAGTCAATGTCTGCTTCACAACGTTGCCCTTGGGCAACATAAGGTTTAGTTAAGTCCCATGTCCAGAATTTGTCTCTTTAATTTATTTAAACCAATCAGAATTGTGAAAAAAACTATCAAGGCACGTCCAATGAGGTGTGGTTATCAGTTTGAAGGAGGGACTTCCTTTTCTGATGGGTGGTCGCAGGAGCACATGGTGTGACAAGAAGGTAAGATAATTTGCATTGTTAATGTTATTTAAACTGATACAAACTAAAAATAAAAAATATGTTAGTGTGTCTGAAGGTGTAAAGAAGCCTTTTGTAAGGTTTTAGGAAGGTTTATAGTTTTATTTTTTTTAGAAATACACTGTTTTCTTAGTGTTGCCTCAGGGAAACGTTGTGCGTCAAAGGGTACTTTGTGAACTTTATTAACCTCTACCTTAATGTTATGACATGATTCCCGACATTTTCCTAGCCTAAGTATATCCTCTGTAAGTCATACTTTTGTAAGAGTGGTCTAGACCACTCGTAAGTTTTACTTTAACACAGTTTTTTTGCTTAAACACACGTTTTAGCTTTAAAAATGTTATGTTGGTCTCAAGACTTGAATATTAAATATGAATAGTCTTTAGTCAAATTTCCTGCCAGCATTAACCTTATTGCTTCTAAAGTGAATATAATAAAGTCTGCAACCATTGACATGTAAGAAAAACATACCGTGAACAGTGTGCTCTATAAATTTGATTCAGGCGAATGCTGCAGACCTCATTAATTTGCTGGTATTTATGTGGTATATCAGATTCTCCTTCCTTTTACTTTAACACAGTTTTTTAGCTGAAACACGTGTTTTAGCTTTAAAAATGTTATGTTGGTCTCAAGACTTGCGCACTTACTGCCATTAAAGATCTGATATGGTTGCATTGCATTTTGTGCTTTATATTAGAAGACAGAAAAAGAAAAAAAAACACCAAAATAAATCAATTTATTTTGTTTTTCAATCCCTCTAAAATTCAAAATTGTTGATGCCTGCACTTTAACCCTCTACTGAAAAAGAGGGCGACCCAGTGCTGGAACTTCCCAACTGTCTGAGGCGAGAGGAAGGAAGCAGCGACCCACTGCTCCAATCCCCAACCAAGACATCCGCTTGGACAAACCTCCCACTGGCCTATGATGTCTGAGAGAAAGGGAAGGTGTAGGGTTCCTGGGTGTACAGGCACACCAAAAGTTATGTGCCAAAAGTGTAATGTGCACCTCTGCTTTACTGCACAGAACAATTGCTTTGTCAAGTGTCATATCGAATAGCAGTGTCTGAAGTACTAGCACTAGTACCTGTACGTAGCGCTAGTAAAGTGATAGAAGGTGACTCTATCCTCTATGTGAGATAAGTCATTGCGTGTTGCATTTCATCTGACTTGCGGGTTTAGGTTTTTTGCCTTTGTTCAGGTTTACTGAGTGTGCACACTTACATTTAAAAGAAAATAAGCATAAACTGTTACAATGCGTTACCTTTGAAAATAAACACAAGCATAAACTGTTTATAATCTGACAAATTTCTATACATTTCATTTGTTAAAAATGATTTCTCTTTACATAAAGGTATGTCCACCGACCACTTCGCTCCTCTAAGGAACGTTATCTAGCACCGCCAACACCTTGCGCAGGTCAATCCAGACTCTTCTCATGTTTGGTTGCACACTGGGGGAATGACCTTCCAAGTGCTACCAGATCTACTGATACCCTCTCCACCTTCAAGAAACTCTTGAAGACCCAGCTCTTCCAAAAATATCTCCTAGCCTAATTTTTGAGAATGCATTTAACATCTTATACTTAATTTCTCTTTTATACAGCACTTTTTATTACACTATTGCACTTAAAATAGTGCAATTTTTATGTTAGCAATATGCACTCTTTGTTAGTTTATTTCATTGTGTTGCAGCTTGAATGTTATCCTCGTTTGTACGTTGCTTTGGATAAAAGCATCTGCTAAATGCATAATTGTAAATGTAAATGTTCATTTGTTAAAACTGTGATTTACTACTGCTGAATAAGCATTGTCTAATGTTATGTGAATGGGTAATTTCCTGTGTGAATTTGTACCATTGTGGCACAATGTTGCCCTAAGGCAACAAAAAAATATTTTGAAGAGAGGGGGTCCAGAAAATAAATTTAAAAAAAAACTATCAATAAAACATAATAAAATAAGCCAAAAAATGATATGGAATATTTTTTTTTCATGCAACATAGTAATGTGTGCAGTGTTATTAAATTAGTCAAATGAATCAGAAAAGGTCTACCAATATTCACTTAAATATGAATAGTCTTTAGTCAAATTTCCTGCCAGCATTAACCTTAATGCTTCTACAGTGAATATAATAAAGTCTGCAACCATTGACATGTAAGAAGAACTTACCGTGAACAATGTGCTCTATAAATTCGATTCAGGCGAATGCTGCAGACCTCATTAATTTACTGGTATTTATATGGTATATCAGATTCTCCTTCCTCATTCTTCACATTTCCTCACCCAATTCATGCCATCTCTCAATCATGAAGGTATTTGAGCTGGAACCCAGAAATTATACTATTTCCTGATTGCCAACTGTCATTTTCTTACAAGAAGAATAACAACAGATTTCCAACAGATTAACAAGAGATAACAGATTTTCAAGACAACCTATTTTGTTTTTCACTATGTGGGAAGAAAAAATGTTATCTTGGTTAGAGAGCACTAGTGCTTTAAAGGCTCTAGACCTCTTTCAATTTCAAAACACAGATGTGGTTGTGGTTTTGTATATTTCATTTTTTAAACAATAAATGGGTTCTGAACAAAATTCTCTCCATCCCTCACTCTGTCTGTTGGTCTCACACATTCTCTCTCATGTTCTATTTTTCTTTTTCCTGATTCAATTTTTCTATTTCTTTTTCTTTTTCCTGAGTGCTAACCCATTGCAATCCCCATTTCAATAAAAAAATCAGATTGAGGAAGGAAATGCTAGCATTGCACACTATTTACCACAACTACAGAAACTATCTAAAATTGGTTTTGGCTCTGACTTGTGTTCTCACTTAAAAATGGAAAACTGAAAACATGTTTTTTGTGCAGTATTAGTTAAAGCAGAATGTGTTTGTCTATTGTTGTGACTTAGATGAAGATCAGGACACATTTTATGCCCAATTTATACAGAAATCCAAGTAATCCCAAAAGGTTCACATACTTTTTCCTGCAACTGTATATCACAGGCGCACAAAGTGTAAATAGAGCTCTGTGCAATTATGTGCTTTTGTATCAACATTTATGTATTTATTGTATCCAACTCAATAAAGTGTGTGTTCCAATTTCATCTGTTTAGATAGGTGTACACAAATACTTTAACCTTTAGGGTGAACGGCCAAGTAGGACATGGATTATGTATCAGAAGTGAAATAAACACTCATGCCCTTTTTTTCACAATGTGAGCTAGTATTCAGCTAATTGGCCAGTGAATGACTTGCGACTGATTACGACCATCAGGTCCCACTTTCAGCTGTTTGTATGTCTAATGTCTCTTTGGAAACCATTCATCATACCAGCATTATAAGTAATTGCAAAGTCAAAGTCAAAGTGTACTTTATTGTCAATTCACTATGTAACAAGCATTACTAAGAGGATTGAAATTGTGTTTCACCAGATACCAGATAGGGGTGGTGGTAGCGTAGTGGTTAAGGAACCTGGCTAGTGTAGCCTGAAGTAAGTAAGTAGCCTGAAAAGTTTGGGGTTCGAATCCCAGCTGCCACCGTTGTGCCCTTGAGCAAGGCACTTAACCCTAAGTTGCTCTAGGGGAGACTGGCCTGGAACAATTGATAGTTGATGAGTTGTAAGTCGCTTTGGATAAAAGCGTCTGCTAAATGCATAAATGTAAATGTAAATACCAAATGTGCAATTGAACTAAAACACGCACACACACATAACACTCATTAACAAATACAATGAATAATACAGACATGAATAATAAATAGACATAAAACATACAGGTAAACATATAGGCTTCCAACAAGAAGGAAGTACTGAGGTAGCTTTTCTTAGTAGCTGGTGAGGTAAGGTGAAGTGAAATGTGTAATATGAAAGTGCAATGAAATGTTCAATATGTAAAGTGGCAGTAAGGCGTAGGTACAATATGTAAGGTGCAAAATATAAAGTGCAAGAGTGCTGAGGGCCGCATGGATATCAGTGTGTATAGGGTTTGTTTTTGATGTCAGTAACATGTTCATGGAATGTTCATTGAATTTTCTTTAGTCTGTTGATAAGCCTGATGGCTTGTGGAAAGAAGCTATTTCCCAGTCTAGTTGTGTGGTTCCGCATGCTGCGGTAGCGCTTTCCAGATGGTAGGAGGGAGAACAATTTGTGTGCTGGGTGAGTGGTGTCCTTGATGATGTTGATGGCTCTCTTGGAACACTGTGATGGCTGGTTGGGGTGATCTGATGGTCTTTTCTGCAGTCCTCACCACCCTCTGTAATGCCTTCTTGTCTGCAGCTAAGCAGCTGCCATGCCAGACAGAGAGGCTGCTGGTAAGGATGCTCTCAATAGCACCCCTGTAGAGGGTGGTGAGTGCAGAAGTGGGGAGGTCAGCTCTCCTTATCCTGTGCAGGAAGTGAGAGTGTGTCTGTGCTTTCTTGACCAGGTAGGTGGTGTTGGTGGTCCATGTGAGGAAGTTTGTGATTTTCACAGATTCCACAGCACTGCCACTGATGATGAGTGGGGTGTGTGTTGGTTGTTTTTTTTCTTAAGTCCACAGTTATTTTGTTTGTTTTGTTTACATTGAGTAGTAGGTTATTCTTGTCACACCAATTTATGAGTGTATGTACCTCCTCTCTGTATGCTGTGTCATCGTCATCACTGATGAGACCCACCACTGTTGTATCATCAGCGAACTTGATGATGTGGTTCGATGTGAATCTGATAATTGAAATTGTTTCTGAACTGAAATGAAATGAAATGTGTATGGACAATGAAGGGAATGACGGTAGCATGAAATGTGAAAATTAATGGAATATTAGGTTACTGGCTGCATGTCTGCAAACGTTTACGTTAGCATGATTAGCGGTTTGTCAACACTAGAGCTCTTCGTCAATCTACCCATACGACTCTTAAATATCACTTTCATAAGTATCATAAATATATGTTCACTTCCAAACTGTCTGCTGGAGTGTTAAAAGTTGGCATCAAGTGTAATATTTCACTACCTGAATGTGAACCACCAGGAAAAACTCATTGGAAACACGTAGCACTCCAGGTTAGCTTAGTGTGCTGTTAAATCCAATAGGAAACCCACGAGAATGCTAACTCATTTAAGCGAAAAAGCAATAACAGAATTCTGGGAAATTGATGGTTGTAACAAGCAGACAGTTTCTCTCTAATAGCAGTACAGGGTTCTGAGATACTGAAGGACTTGACACGTATTCAATGCACTCACAATGTCTCATAATCCTCCTTCAGTAATCATACACAGTCCGACAAGGTCCATGCTCAGAGACGTTTCGCAATCGTTTGATTGCTGTGAAGTGGTATGCTTGTCACGTGACAATATAAACTTTATGGATTTTACAGCAAATGAAAATGTCTACAAATTCCATTCCTCGATGATTTGTAGAGTCTTTTTCTCCTGCATTGTGAACATTATTGCAATTTTAAGACAAAAATTATATCTAAAAAAATGTAGAAGTTTGTGGGTGCAGCTCCATAGAATCCCATTCCTTCTCGACACGCCCGTGAGCGCCCCTAGAGTGCAGTACCACTGTGTGTCCCTTCCAAATGGGTCTGCAATATCATCAATATAGCTGAACTATACTCAGGGTGTAGTGGCCTTTGGACGTGGGCGTACAGAGTCCCCCCACTTCTTGGAGCAGAGGCTGTTTCTCACTTTTTAATCATTAGGCCTTCATTTATAACACATCACGTACCCCCAGTAAAAAAATCCCCACTACACCTCTGGACTACATTCTTTACAGAACAGGGGCAAATTAAACATTCCTTTTTTCTCTGAGTGCAGTTAAGATAAACAACACTATTGTATCAAAACATATAAGATAATAACCTCCATCTATTTTATTGTAAGTGATAAATGAATGAATCACCCCATACTTTGAGGGATAAATGAAACAAAATTCATCTAATTCTTTTGCTCCTATATGCTGGTCCGAAATGGATATATAGAACAGCAGTTTTGGATATTTGGAACAGCAGTTTTATGGAAAACAGAATTTGGCAGATGTAGCTTGCTGAAGACTTACCAACTTCTATATTTGATTGACCCCCGGGGAAGAAAGGGGCGTTTAACAGAAGGAAGGGAAGACAAAAGGAGAAGATAAAAATCAGGGCCATAGAAAACACATGCTCTGCAAAAACATGCTGATCAGTGCTTAAATAAACTGGGTTTAATTTGTGGAGGGACAACAAGGAGCTCTGTTCGTGTGTCTCTTGGCTACATAGCTACCCCACCTCTATTTGATTTTATATGTATGCTATTTAACAGTGGTGATGGTTAAAACAACCTATTCACCTATTCAAGTGTGTTTATTTTCTTTTTTGGCGTGCAAAAAACCCTCATCTCTCACCCAGAAGTGGGCAGCCCTAAGATCTGCATTCATCTTGATGATATCTACTGTACATCAACCTGAACAAGTTGTAGGCCTTTTCAACTCTGTTAGGTAAGAACAGATATTCAGGCCCAGTCCATCTCTGGTATTATTTTAAGTTGCTTTGGATAAAAGTCAGGAGGGTCAGGGGGTCAGGAGGTAGGCTAATCTAATCTGCTGAACTATGTGCATGTACTGAACCATGATGTAAAAACAGGTTTGGTTACTTGAGATTCGTGGGTTGAGGAAGTTGTTTATTCAATCTTTTCAAACTGCCATGTCCTCATGCCAATGCAATTTCGTGGTTGTATGCAGTTCATTTCCTCATGCTTGGCTTAGTTGTTTTGCTAACAAGAGAAACACCTATCCCACCATTACTACACAATTTGTTTCCTCATGCCTGACCTTAGAAGGGTGTGTTTATGTTTCTGTAAGTGAAGTGACATTTACATTTACATTTACATTTAGGCATTTAGCAGACGCTTTTATCCAAAGCGACTTACAAAAGAGGATAACATTTAGGCTACAACTTAATGAAAGAACAAACAAGGAGTGCATATTATGTTTAGCAATTTGCAGTGATGTGTTTTACACAGTTACAATATATGTGCCACTTCAAAAAAAACCTACTTGCATGGAAGGACTATTGTTTTTTAACATTGTGAGAATATATCTGCATTTTTACATCCTCATTTGCCTGGAGCGGGTGAAAAAGCCCCCCCCCCCAAATAAATAAATAAAAATATTAATTAATTCATAATTTCAGTGTTAATAATATCACCAAATATTGAATAAAGGAAAATCAACTAACTGTTACCTTGAGGTTCTGGTCTTACAGATTGTTATTCAGCATAAGTCCATTACTTGCCCCTAGCCTACGAGTCTGCCTCTCACCATTGCCAGATGCCAGATCATGCTAGGCTGATAATCATTGTTGTAAATAGATTTGACCTGATTATTACAACAAAATTGTTGTGAATCAACAAAACGGGCAAAAAATAATATTTTTGCCACATCATAATTTGAAGAAAGATTTTACTTCAACCAAAAAGAAGAACTCCATAATGTCGTGGTTGGCAAATTGATAATGTGTTAGTTAAAGTTAAAGTGTTCATTCAAGTTCAATTGCAAGCCTTTGTAGATCTCCCATAATCTGCACCCTGGCAGGAAAGGTGCGATATTGGCATTTTAAGGGCTACAGTAATACACTTTCGTAAGACCTTTCTTAACACTTTGTAGTATGTTTCGCAGCCCCTAATCTAAAGCAAGGACTGTAGCCTATACTCCAGGCTATTGCACAGCTACGGGTCGGCAACGTCCGGCCGGCGGGCTTTTCTGGCCCGCGAACGATTTTCATTGGCCCTCCAGCTGATTCCATGTTTTTTTCCGAGCGCTTCTTTTTTTTTATTATTCCGCTCCTGTGATTCCTGCCTCGAGTCAGTATTTTGTAATGAGTGAAATAGCGCCCCCGGCCCTGATCGGAGTGGATAAGAAACACCGGAGGAGCCATGCTTCGTTTCGTGGTGCCGCCTGACATTATATTGTTTGCAAACAGCATAAACTGTTTTGCATATGACATAGGCTTACCATTACTACACCAGGGTAAGATGAAGGCGAATTTGCCTCTCCATTCCTCGTTATAGCTCAGGTTTTCGACCTGCGTGAAGTTGGTACCCCATATGTAGAAAATATGAATAAAAGTATTTTGATTCGTTTGTGCATCGTTTGTGCATGATTGTGCCCGTGGCCTAAATTACTTGCCGACCCCTGGGCCACAGGCTTGGTTCAGCTGTGAGTAATGCTTTTGTCAATTAATTATGAATTATAATAAATTATATTACATTATGGCACACAGTGTTTCATTTCAGTATTCTTCAAACACACTTAGGTTGTATCTTAGCTGATATGAAAACATGTACAAGATTATTGGAATATAGAATGTTGCAATATTTGCACCACTTCAAATAGAACTTAATTGCATGGAAGGACTATTGTTTTTTTAACACTGTTAGAATATATCTGTATTGTTACATAGGGCCAATGCTTGATAGTCAAGGTTGAACTCGATTTTGAGGAAAAGATAACTCACAGTCCCTTCTCTCTCCTCCTTGCTGTTTTAACAATCCATGTCATAGTAAACTTTGACAGCAGAGTCGATGCCTTTAGGATAGATGGTGTAAACCTCACTGATAGTGTTACCACTGGTATACAGGTCTGCACATTCAGTAGGATACTTGAGATCATCACACTGTCCCAGCAAGGGCAGCAGCAGAATGCTGTGAATCTGCACAGGAAATTGAAGAAGACGCTAAAAACCAACCTTAATCTCGGCTGGGCTACTTTATGCCGTGCATGTAGGCCACGGTGCTTTGTTGTTAAACAAAATTCTCGCGTTGCGTGGAGTTTCGAGATAGATGCACAACTGGTAACCTTGGCTTACTGCGACCAAAGTTCAAAACGTAACTTTTTTATTTCCCTGTTTTATGAAAGCATGTTATGGTGTTGTCAATGCTGAAGTGACTTAGACATCAGTTGGTGATATTAGTTTATTTCTGCTAGATCAGTGGCTATGCCGTGTTTGCAGACACAGGTAGATTCATGAATCTGAGAGAAACGCCCTCTAGAGCTCCGTAGGCGGAGGCAGGTGCAGAGGAAGCGGAGCCATATTAAATATTAAGTGGGTGTACGCAAATCTCACCAGGTGACCTGCGCACCATCCAACATGGAACACCTGCAGGAGAGATGTTTGTTTATTCATACTTGTAGGCTACATTATGGCAAAAAAGATGTATGCTTGCCAGGAACAAGTCTACCTTGTGAGCGAAGTGTTTCCTAGGCTGCAGAGGTGATCTGTGAACCAAACAACTCAACTCCACAACAGCTGAACAACTTGAATAAAAAAATGCATTTTATTTTCCTTATTGAACAAGAGTAATTTATTCCATGTTCCAGAAAGACTGTTGTTGCTGTTTTCAATGCATTAAGCTATATTCCAAGTGTATAGTGTAATATGAAACTGACATAATTTAAAGAGCTGTTAAAAGCACACGAGATAAAAATGTCATTGACAGTAATATAGCAGAGGCATTTCTCAGTCACTTGATGCACATTGCAGTTCTGACAGATTTGAAACCCAACCAAGCATAACAAAATTGTCACCTAAGTCACACTATGACAGTTCAAGGTATTTACTCCCTTAAAATGTCAACGTGTTGTTAACAGAATTGGCCACTGGGTGTTACCATGGAGGTGTGTGTTGGATTGTTTCAAAGCCTCATGAATTTCTAACGCAATTTACTTTGCACATCACTAACTACTGCCACCTTCTGGCCAGAGTAGAGATTCATAACTTTTCCAAAGAAAGGATGAACAAAATCAGATAAAACGTTGAAGAGATGCATGCCCGTAGATATGTCGAGTATTAACCTTAGAACTGTTCATACTTTGCAAACTGAATGTATAAACCATGGCTAATAATCAGGAAATTATGTTATCTTTATGGCTGATTTATTGTGTATATGTGTGTATGTTTATAGTCTTACCCAGGGTGCGATTTGTGAGGGGGGAGGGGGTCAACCCACAAAGTCAACCCACTAAGTGAACATCCAGCTAAGTCATACATCGCTGTTAATGGGCCAGACGTGTGTTCGTTCCCTGCGCAGAGGTTCGCAGAGATGTGGATTAAAAGGACGACACGCTGCAGATGACGCGCAAACAGGAAAACCGAAAAGGCCACATGAAATCCGACAAAGCAAACTGTTTATTTAGTTTTATAATTAGTTACTTTGACATAACACGTGAAATCATATTTTATGACACGTGAAATCATTATTGTTACGTTTTACAGACCGATCCTATAAGGCTAATGTTCCTCTGACATGTTCGCGTGATCGGACCTTATCCATGGTTCTGAAGCCCTAACAAGCCATCACATCATGGCCGGCACAGAAAATGAAATGTTTCATGTCTTTCTAAGTTTGCATTGAAGATGAATGCTCATCTGTTCATAATTTAGGCACACAGGGTCTACTAATAACCTAAAAAAGAATTAAGCCTGTGATTGCTTATTTTTTCATGATTGAAAAACAACCCCCGCCCCCCCCCCCCCCCCCGCTCTTGTTTTTTGACAAATCGCACCCTGGCCTTACCATCATTTTTGCCACAAAATGCAATTTTGGAGGGACTAGAAATAGCAAACCGATGGGAATCTAGAATCAAACAGTAGAAAATGTCAGGAGAAATAATTCTGCTCTATATCTGCCATCCCCTCTTAGACACATACAAAACCACATACGCACACACTCAAAAGATTGTCTTAAGTCAAAATACTTTCACTCTTCAGTTGTCTAACCCTGTACAAACACACACGTGCAGTACATGGAAATAATTTGAACACATCATCACATGAAAAGAAATTAATAACAGAGTGACAGAAGTAAAAGTAATATTTTACCTGATTACACCTTAGTGTCAGATTTGTAATATGTTTGCCCATCTTGCTGTATTGATATTAGTCTACCAGACTAAAATTGGTCCTATAGTGTCTGATTCATGTAATCAATTTATAGAAAATTACTTCTGACCATTATATGAATGGTGACACTCATAAGCAAGCATAGTGGACTAAATGCAGAGCACTGGCCTTACTGCTTTTAAAAGTCAATGGTATAAGACCAACAACCCTGTGCTGTGAAAAAGTGACATTTGTCTGTGGTGCAGGTAGACTTACTGTACAACTGAATCTTACTCCCTCCCTCCTTTTCTTCTCATGAAGCTTTCCGTTATCCTAGAATTGACAAGTATGTTTTCTAAAACGGCTAGTTCAGTTACTTGATTATGATTGGCTGAATCACATACAAGCAAGTTGTAGAATCCCCAATGTCCCATGGCTCACACAGCATTTTGTTCTACGGCTGTGCCATGTAGATTGGCTGCGTTTGTGCATTACCTGGCAACCATTCAGCTAGAAGAAATATATTTATTGGCAGAGGAATTATTCTCTATGAATAAATTGCTACAGTTCTTATTGTTGTGCCTTCATTTAATGGAATCATGCCAGGTTAATGTTGTAACCGTTTTAGAAACGCAATAAGCCACTCATTTTAGAAACGCAATAAGCCACTCAAGGAGTGAGATGCTGGTTTTACCACAGCTAAGGTGGTTTAACAGCACTCTTCTTTGCACTATGCCCAACAACTCCCCTTGACCATGGTAAAACCAGCATGACCCACAGCCTCTCATGGCTTAGTGCATCTTGGCGGAGGAGTTGTTATCTATGAATGATTCGCAACATTTCTCGTTGTTGTGTCTTCCTTTAATGAAACCATGGCAGGTTAATGTTAAGAAAAACTTACCACAAATGATGTGCTCTCTAAACTCAATAGGCAAATGCTGCAGACCTGATCAATTTGCTGGTATTTATGTGGTACATCAGACTTGGTTGGGGGTGGGGTTAAGAAAATGATTTCTCCTGAAACTAGAGTTCTTCCTTCCTCATATTTCCTCCCTCAAGTCATGCAGTGTCCATCCCTCAACCAGGGAGGTATTTCTCAAAACCAAGGTAGGGCATTAAGACGGGTTTTTGGGGTTATCCTGGGTGAATTTAGCTTTGACTTGATTTCACAAAAGAAATAGCATAGAAGTTACCATGGGGATTTATTCTTTGCAGTTAGCCTGGGAGATATTTCACAAAAACAAGATAAGGGATTAAGATGAGTTGTTTGGATTATCCTGGATGAATTTAGCCTGACTTGGTTTCACAAAAGAAATAGCATTGAAGTTACCAGGAGCAAGGGACACCCCCCCCCCCTCCCCGCGCTGCATCGGTGCACATTCACCACAGTCCACATCACTGCGTTTATCCCTGCCAGTCGTGCTCAGTGTCTACAAGTGCGGATGCTGAGCCCTCTGTCCAAACCCCCTGCCTCGTCAGGAGCATCAGGAGATATCGCAGCTCCTCGAAGAGGGTTGCCGTTTTGATTGTTCCCTTGACAGACTGGTCCTTGAGCTTCTACAGCCGCTACTTTGCAAAGAGGGATGGAGGCATGAGACTTTTGGACCCGAGACACCTGAATGACCATTTCAAGCGCATTCTGTTTCGATCACCCTCAAACAGATTGCAGATTGCAGCACACGCAGCACGACTGGATGACCACCGTAGATTTGAAAGACACATTATCCTTTATTCTATTAGTTTTTGGCACAACACAGAAAGCTTAATTAGTG
This sequence comes from Tenualosa ilisha, assembly GCA_015244755.2. Classification (NCBI taxonomy): domain Eukaryota; kingdom Metazoa; phylum Chordata; class Actinopteri; order Clupeiformes; family Clupeidae; genus Tenualosa; species Tenualosa ilisha. The sequence continues at coordinate 295,783 of PYXC01002642.1, read as the reverse complement.
GATTTTTTTGGCCCAGTTGGCCTATTTTAGCTTTTTAAGGGCAGGCCTAAACAGAGTCATTCTGCTCAAAATGGCACGTACTGTTTGAAAAACCCTCTAATGGTGACAAAACATCTCAGCAGCAAAAGCTAATATTTCCTTCAAACTATGCAATTTGTAGCCGTAGGGAATTTTATTTTTTCCTTACAAAACTCTCATTGACATTGACAAAATTCCCAATTAGCATCTAGTTTGGACAGTAATACACTGTACGCTACTCTGAAGTAACTTCCTGCTTTTCATCCAAATGTAGGCCTACCACATTGAAATAAAGGTTTGCCAATGATTTTCACACTTGTCTTCATACAATGTCCACTTTTTCAAACTCGCAATATTACATGCTTTACCAACACACAGGAAGGTGTGGGTCAGCCATGGTCTAAGGCTTCAGGCCTTTTTTTTTTTTCCCATAGGAAAAATGTGGGCCGGGGGAATGGTTGAGCACTGCTCTCCTATGCCCACATCACACTGCTGTGTGTGCTTCACTAATTCACCATTGGGATAAATGCAGAGACCAACATTTCCTCACAGGATCAAAAGAGTATATACACTTTATACTATACACACCTGTGCGCAACATGTAAACTACGAGGTCATTCATGTTGCTATTGCACCTGCTGTCACCAGCAACACCATATGGCACCCAACTACAGAACATAATCAACTTGCAGCACTACAGTTCACACATTTTCTTACAGTTTGACAAAGATTAGGTTACTGTTGTGTTGCACTGAAACAAGGAAAAACAACACCCCTTTTCGGTGTAAATATTTCATTACAGCAAAAATACAATAAAATAAAATGTAAAAAGTTTTTTTTATATCAGATAAAATAGTTAAGCAACAAAAAAACTATATTTTTTTAGCCTTTTCTATGACAGAATACTGCATATTGGTGATCAATGATGATCAATGAAGATTTTGACCTTAAAATGAACCGTTTTGAACAAATGATCTGATGTTGGTAAAAATGAGCTGTAACTACATAATTCTGTTGGTCGTAAACAATGAAAATAGTATTCATGGATTTCAAATGAAATTCTGACTGAATGTGTTTGTCTGTAAGCACTGAAAAAGTGCACAGTGTTTGGCTGTTTACACAGTTTACAGATGATATGGAGGTGTTAAATGTGTAGATCATGGTATTGAAACAAGTATGACAATGATTGGCAAAAGAGTACAGTAAATGTGTGTTAGTAATTTTGAATGAATTTGTGACTGAGTGACTGATCTAACTGAAAGCACACAGAAAGTGTACAGTGTTGTGTGTAGTCCCTGGGCTAGATAGACCTAGAGCACAGCATTTCACTTAAAGGCATTGATGGGCAGCTATTCATGCAGCCGAAATAAGTAGTGCAACTCAAAATGTTGACAACCCAACTCAAAATGTTAACACTAATTCACATTCAGCATAACCAGCCCTTTCAAGTTGAAACCTGGAATGCACTACAAATGCACACCCCCCTCCACACACACACACACACACACAGGAGGGAGTTGGTTACATGATTTTTACAAATTTCCAGACCACCATGTGAATTGCAAACTTATGATTGTATGCAGTTCATCTTCTCATGCTTGACCTTGTCGTTGTGGTATCAAAAAGAATCATTCACTCATACATTTACTCGTTTAAATACTCAGCTCATTTACTTTAGGTTTATACAGGACAGAGTGATTATTTTGATGAAAGGAAAGTGTGTGTGTGTGTGTGTTTGATAGTGTGCGTGTGTATGTGCGTGTGTTCGTGTGTGTGTGTGTGTGATGAAAATACAGTCTGTACTATCCTCATATTTTGTCTCAGGCAGCACACACACACACGCACACACACACACCCACACACAAAAACACACACACACACATAGGGACAGACTGCAATCTGGGTGTTCTGGAAAAGTATAGAACAACCATCCAATCCAGCCAGGCTTGCCTATCAGCCAATTTGCCTAGCTCTCCAAAAATGCTAAGCAAATGGAGAACAGCTTCATTCAGTTACCATAGCTGCCGGTTCGCTGTTCGGTCTGTATTGTATCGAAGTTTCTGGTTCTTTTACCTACAGACAGCACTTGGTGACTTCGAACAACAAGACTCTTGATTGATTGATTCACACCAGATTTCTCCTTTAAGTTTCTCAGAAACTGTTTCTGAGACACACACAATTGACCATTCTCACACCCTCTCACGTTACACACTTTGTTTTCTCATGATTGTTCTCAGTGTTTTCAAAACTGCACATCAAAAAAAAAAACAAACAAAAAAACACATTCACTGAGACTAAAAATGGCCTTCAGGTCCATACTGACATATGTAGGAAAATAGATACTGGAATGTGGAAAGAAAATGGCTGCAACATGGGTATATTTTATATATCCAGATTACACAATACAATTCAATAGAATAGGACACTGATTATCAGGCATGGACTGGCCATCTGACATACTGGCCATTTTCCTGGTGGGCCAGTCCAATCAGTCAGATCAGCAGCCCATTCATCTTCTAGCTGGCCCAGTCTTACAAACATCCCCCATGAACTCTGTGCATTTTTTTCCGACCAGCCCATGAAAAACAAATAGGCCTAATTGACATGCGGCCGGCCCACAGGGCCTCTGATGTCGACATCTGTAAAGTTAGCCGGGTGAGATACTGAGGAAATGCAAGGGGTGTGCAGAAAAATTGAAAAAAAAAAAAAAAAAAAAAAAAACAGCCCTTCAATGCCGGCCCAAAATTTTCGGGCATGTTTGCTACAGTAGGCTTTTGCCGTACACACAGAGAGCAGGATGGAGAGGGGGAGAGATATAGGGGAGTGAGTGTAGACCTTGTGGTAAGAACTGCTTTCAAAGCACTTGTTAACCCTTGATAAAAAAAAATGACCTAAACAGAAGTGGTGGTGGCTGTCTGTAAAGATATGATGACACTGCAATAACTGTGGCTTGCTGTAAGGCTCACAAACTTAGTTTGTCTTTGTGCAGGTGTAGTTAACAACCATGATAACCAAAACACAATTAACAACGCTGTTTGCAAAGTTAGCTGATAATTAAATGAACATTTAGTCGAGATGAGGTAATTAAACAGTAACACGTGCACAAGCGATGGTTTTTGCTTTCTTAAAGCATTGCACCTGCAACGGAGCTGAATGGAGCTTACTGGACAGTTGAGGTTGATAAGCAAAAAGTGACTGAGGTCCTGTCATGGCAAATTGATACATATTGTGATTTCAAAATTGTGTGGGAAAGCTAGTCTCCTGCTCGTGCCAGCAAAACAATTTGACTAGAAAGTGAGTGGAAAAAGGAGCCTGTAAATCCTCAGATTAATGGTCATGTAGACATGGCCTAAATTCAGGTAAATAATCCATGTCATTTAACTTTTGCTACGTAGATTACCTTAAATTAAACCTGCAAGGCCTAGGTCCATAACGATTCCCTGGGTTGTCTTCAGGTCATTGTAACTTTTTTATGGATGTTTTTCAATCATGGCACTTATCCATAAATACTATTTCCAACTTCATTGTAGTATAACCTCATATAGTAAGGCAGTATCTTTACCACTTTGTCTCCTATGTCAAAGCTGCTCGATCTCCCACTTTTACAGCCTCCTATCAATAATTTATATAGCGAAAATAATAGCCTGCCACGCATGTCCTAACACTTATCTATGCTATCTGTCTTTTACAACAAAGTGAAATAAATGAGTAAAACAGGATATAACTAGGAAATAGACCTCTCTCTATCCCTCACACAAGTTCACAGAGGAACTGAGTGATATTTTTATCACAGTCACTGGCTGTTTTTTTTTTCAGTCTTAACACCCAATTGCAGAGCAAAATTGTAAAATTTTTCATCATATTTTTTTAAGCATGTGTTCATAGAGCAAGTGTTGCGTTCAGTATCCAGCCAACTTATCAATTGTTCTTTGTGCCAAATGATGGTTAATGATGACAGATGAAAAGTTTATCGATTCGTGCGACTTTATCGATTCATGCACGTATTGGGGGTGTGCATGTGTTTGTGTGTGTGTGTATGTGTGAGTGATTGAGTGAGAGAGATGGAGAGTGAGAGATAAGTGCAGGGTACATGGTCTGTTTACACATTTTTGAAATGTTTAGTTTCCTATATGTTTCAAGAATAAAACAATCTTTTTGGAACATTTGGCCATACTGTGAATGAAAACTATGATTCAACAGAACACGCATGCATACTCACACATACACACCATGTACAGATACACAAAAAGCCCTCTAAATGCCACACTTGGACAGTGACCTCATCTTCATTGTCATGGTCTTGAGTGAGTATGTGTTCCCCTTCCATGTGTCCCAGCTGACATACACTGGGCCATGGGGAGAAGCTGAGTCTGGAATGTAGAGCCCATTGGGGTTGGCATCATGGCAGTTCAGGTACCAGAAGCCACCCATGAAGGAACTGGCACAGTTCTTGTCCCAGGTATCCTGATCTTTGTCGAAGGTGGAGAACTTCATACCATTGTGGTTCTTCAGTGCATCACCTGAGGAGAAGTCATGGTATTTCTTTTCTACGTTTTTTTTGTTCTTTTTTTACGTATATTGTGATAATGAAGGGAGGCATGAAGTGAGTGGGGGAGAGAGAGTTGGGTGGGATCAGGACATGACCACAGGCCAGATGTAACCCCCGTGGGCATTTGCCTATTTATGATACAAATGCTACAGTTGGCAATGCCACAGCACCCCTAGGTCATGATTTTTTTTCCTTTAACATTAAAAAAAAATTCTGTCATGTCCCCATATATTTTATGTTGATATGACTCTAAGCCCCACACCCAAGCTACCTGCTGTGTCGAGTCGACACAGAACCATAAAACAGCCCTTACTCACCTGCACCACCCGTGGTAAAAGCACCTAGGTGTAAGGTGTACCCATACTGCTCTGGGTCCACAGATATGGAGGAGTAAAGAGCATACTCCTTCAAGCCCTCCCAGTCCTCCATGTCCACCCTCAGCTCATTCCTCTTCCTCAGGGTCAGCAGGACGATGTTGTCCAGACCTAAACACGTGAGTGGGGCTGGTTATCTATCATTCAGATTTTATTGATTCTTCCTCTTATTTTCACTTTGCTCATTCATTCCAGTTCCTCTTGGTTGGTCATTTTTGATTCCAAAAGATGAAAAAAGAATATGCTTAGAAATATAAATAGATTGTTTATCCGATAAGTAAGCCATGTTTTTTGACCACGCACCCAGCCAGTATTCACCAGTAAGGTCACCAAAGCCCTTCTTGTATTGATCCCAGGGCCTGTAGAAATTTACTGACCCATCCATTCTTTTCTGAAATACCTGAGAGAAAGAAAAAGACAGCTAATGTAGCAGCTGAGAAGTCGTGCTAGTATGCTGTTGTTTCAGGAGAAAAATCAGAATTCAGTAATGGATCTTTTCCACTGACTCACTGCTTCCATTTGTCTATCTCACAATTCCAACTCTCCGTCAGCTGTCGTGTGCTTCTCATGCCCCGCTCCGAAAGGTACACAAGATATGTTCAGAAAATTAAAAACGTGTGTGGTAGCTATCGGAGTGAGGGCATGCTCACTTTCGTTCATAAATGCCTGTCTTTACATTGACTTCTAGAGGCCACTTCACGTGTTTCATCCAGAATTCCATACATCAGCTGGAAAAGCCCCCTGAGGCTCACCTTTTTTCTGTGAGACAAAGACTTTTTTTCCCTCTATGTTTTCCCCTAGGCTACTAGCCAGGCTAGTGCTGCTGTAGTACCTCCGCTCAATACTGTATTTCACTTTTAAAATTTAAAGTTCGAACGAAATGCCCACCCACTCATGTCAATCCACTCGTTACTCACAAAGTAAACATATACCTACCGAAAGCATCCAGACTCTTTGCACAAAGCGAAGCGAAGTGAAAGTCTGGTCTACAAAGCTAATAGACAACAATAGAAAACGCTAGTTTGGCTGCTGCTTGCTCACTATAGCAAAATAGCTTTGTGGAAAATTCACTCTCCACCCTTAACCACAAGCTGAAGTAACGTTAACTCACTGTCCATCCTCCCCCGCCTGTCTCCATGTCACAGTAGACCTGCAGGGGGGAGACGGGCCCCCCGGGGAAGATGCTATATACCCCACTTGATTTGGTGCTGTCATGGTTATGGATGTCAGCACAGTCCAGAGGCAAGTACATGTCAGAACCAATAGAAAATGGAACCAAGGCAAGCAGGAGAATGAGAACCTGAGAGGGACACAGAGAAAATGGACATGCATTGTATGCACAGAGACAGAAACCTGAGTACAGAACCTATACCTAAATACCACAAAGGCAGAGAGCCAAACCTTTTTTTAACGGTGGCTGCGAGGTGCCATGGAAAAATATATATAAAAGTAGGTAATTTTGCGAGATCTCGCAAAAGATTTACTTTTCTTTTTTAGGTTTATGGACCAACAGACACCATTCTAGGCTACTGCCCTTAGGCAGCTGCATGCAGTTTTGGGTCGCTGCTCGTTGCATTAAGCCAGATCATTTTTCTTGAAAAACCGTCAATACAGCCATTCACACAAATTCCACCAGGCTTTAATTTGTCGTAGGAGTCTAGGTCCCAGATAAGTTGGGGCCTTTTGAGAAGTACCTCCTTCGTGAGAGAGGCCCTGCCTTTCTTAACCAAACGCCCATGGGGCCCAGCTCCGTCAACACCAGCCGCTCATCCTCTTTCCTTACATGTAGACCATGTTCCCTGCATTTGGAGTACATCCAACGATAGCCGTGCAATTGCCCGGAGTATTGCAGCTGATTTTGGATGAATTCGAAAGTCTTCCCCAGGTCCGAATACCGTCGCCTGATGCCATTTCGGCGAGAATTCTCTTTAAATGTCTGAGACTGATTATATAATTGTGTCGCCTTGCCAATGCGACCTGGATGTCTTTGTATGGTAGCCCAAGTTTAAAGTAAAACTCTATGAACCTCTCCATAGCTTCAATCTCGAATCACTGTCTACAGATACAAATTTGATCAGACAGGGAGCCGTTGCTTGGCAACCACTGTCACAACCAAAGATTCTACACAACTGTCCTTGTCAGTAAAAGAAGAGGCCAGAGGCGAGTGGTAGCTACAGGTGCATGGCATAAAATTAGAAAAAAAGGGAAAGTTCTTTAATTTGAGTAATTCAATGAGAAACGTGAAACTCGTACATTATATTGATTTATTAGACAGTAAGTTAAATAGGCTATTTCTAGCCATTATTCTGACAGGCCATAGGCTATTGACATATTGCTCTCTAGCAGTTGCGCTTCCTAGGTCTTCGGGGCTTTGTTATAGTTATTTAACGTGGCACCTCGTTAAAATCTAGGCCTATCCAACCCTTATTTTGAGCAAACTTGGAAAGACACCACAGCAATCAATCAACCAACATAGGCTGTTTTGGATGAGTTTGCCTCTCCATAGGGCGAGAATATCGCGGCTACGTTGCGCTAATATGCTATAGGTTGCATTTATCGGAGAATGTTAAGAAGACAAAAAGTAGCGATTTAACCTGCAGCCCCCCGTAAGGCATAGGTGAGTGACCATGCAAGGCGTGTCTTTTGCGTGCAGTTTCATGCGCAATGTTGGCTATTAATTGAGAGGACCCCCCCGGACTGGGATTTTAAATTTATAATTCTATGGTGATTCCGTTAGGTGACGTTTATTTCTTGATGAGTGATGGGAATTCCGAGGGGACGGAATTCCCATCACTCATCAAATAAATCCCCTTTGGGTCCATTCAGTAACGTTTGTTGAGTGATTGGATGGTTTCAGAGATTGTTGATAGGTATCTGTTATGTTACTCCCTTAATGTGCAAACAATTTTATACGATACAGAGAGCTACGCAGAGACACGTTTGCTGGTTCACCTAATTCTTTTAGTATTTATTTTATTGTAATTTCAGAACTATACAACTTATTCAGGCACTAGTTGCTTAGTGCCCTCTACTGGTAGAAAACTGCATAACATCTTTAGGTACGTACATAGCCGTATCGTTGCCCAGCCTATGTTTTACTGGATATACGCAAACCCATGATCTTTTCAGGTGGTTATGGCGTAGGCTATAGGCTACCCGCGTAGCACATAGACTACACCCCTGACATCTACAGCATACCAAAACAAAAAGTTTTGTGAGGTCCTGCCAATAAGTAGCGTATTATAAGATAGACTGCTGGAAACAATAAGCTGTAAAACACAGAAAGACAGTTATTGTCACAGCTCCTCCTCATTCAACTGCATGCAGCTGCCTATGTGCAGTAGCCTAGAATGGTGCCTGTTGGTCCATAAACCTAAAAAAGAAAAATAAATCTTTTGCGAGATATCGCAAAACAAAATTTAATTACCTACAAAATAAAATTACCTACTTTTTTCCTTCATATCGTTTTTTTCCCATGGCACCTCGCAGCCACCGTAGATATGAGAACTTATGCAGACTTATGCAATCCAATAGATAAACACCACTCACTCCTCACTGTGTCAGCGTTATACTCCTCCTCACTCTGGCATATTGTTGAAACAGTTTCATATTCAATAAACCCTTCACCATGCACCCACCTAACAAACTCTAAAGCACACACAGCCTATGTTACCATCATTCTGCTAAAAGCTGTCTGCTTCTTGTTCTTGTTGTTCTTCTTCTTCGTCTTTCTCTCCTCTTCTCTTCTGTCTGTTAAGGACTCGGGTTATCTCTTTATATTCTAAAGCTCAAGGTTCACCCCCAAAAAAAGGCAAAGCAAACAAATCCAACCCAAATACTGCCCCCACCCCCACGCACCTCTCTCATTGATTCACACATAATGGTTAACTCAGATTATGTGTCAGCAATGACAAATAAATCTGGTTGTGTAATCACTCTGTTGTCATTGGAGCTGTGGGGTGGGGTCCACTTGTTCTACTTTGAGACACACGCACGCACACACACACACACAAACCAACAGATTCTCTTTGGAGAACAGTTGTGTGAGCATATACATGTCTTACATGTGACCAATCACATTTTCCCGTTTTGTTTTGGATAGATTTAATAATGATAGCCAGTTAATTTAAGTTTTGTTTCCAGTAAACGTAATGCCTATTAGTGAGACTGCAGCGCAGGATGTAGCCATAGTGTGTCACTGTTTACCAATAAATAATCAATATAAGCGGATCTGCAGTCAGTGGAACTTAAGGAGAACTCTGGCCATTTACAAGCCGTAGCCCTGTTGTTTCGCTGTCGTTTGGGAAAAAAGGAGAATAGTTGGTACAGCAGAACGAATAACAAACAGACAGCAAAGGCTAAAAAATGGGGCCTCATTTTTTTTGTTTTTGTTTATTTTTTGTTTATTTTGTTTATTTTTTGGTTTATTTTGCCCCTTTACTGTAGCTTCAGCTTCTTGTCTATGTTTTACCCAGTTTTTTTATTATTTTTCCTGCTGACAGCACCCAGTGACCTTGAACAACAGGGTGAAAATTCACTTTGTCTACTGTATTTGTGGTGTGACATCCAAATATACCACACTGTCATTTACAAATTACCGTGTTTGTAAAACACTGATTTGCTTATTTGAATTTTAAATGTTTGACAGACTTATTTATTTGATTTTTACAACAACAACAACAAAAAAATAAATCATGTGAATGAATCTAGGGTATGTTCATGGCACATTCCATTTCATGTCATCATGCGAGTTGTGTGAACCGAAACAGTGCATTTATTGTGATATCAAACCTGCACATCAAATAAAAACGTTTTCTAGCACGGCCAACACCTTGTGCAGGTCAATCCTGACTCTTCTCATATCTGGTTCCATGCTGGTGGAATGACCTCCCAAGTGCTACCAGATCAACTGATACCCTCTCACCTTCAAGAAACTCGTGAAGACTCAACTCTTCCAAGAATATCTCCTGGCGTAAATTTTGAGAATGCACTTAATAATTTAATTTCTCTACACTGTGTTACACTATTGCACTTTCAACTTAGAATAGTGCAGATTCTATGTTAGCAATATGCACTCCTTGTTAGTTCTTTCATTGTGTTGTAGCTTGAATGTTATCCTCTTTTGTAAGTCGCTTTGGATAAAAGCGTCTGCTAAATGCCTAAATGTAAATGTAAAGGTAAACAAGATATTCATTCAGATTAAACGCTTCTCCCAGGTTTATACTATGAGGAACACCATGTTACATTTTGAAAGTAATTTGTGAGACCTCATAAAGAGAGTCAACTTTAGGAAGAGACACAGGAAAAAGAACGGATGCAAAAGGTAACACAAAGTGGGGATGTTATCTATACACACCAAGTGCTAAAAGACATGAATCTGGTACGTAGAGCCCGTTGGGGTTGGTATTATGGCAGTCTGCATAACAGAAGCCATCCATGAAGTTACTGGCACAGTTTATGTCCCAGGTGTCTTTGTCAAAGGTGATGAACTTCATACCATTGTCTTTTTTCAGCACGTCACCTGATGAGATTTATGACATTTTTTAACACATTGTATATTTCATATTTTACTTTTTTTAAAGAGTGAAGGGAGACATGAAGCTAGTGAGAGAGAGAGAAAGAGAGAGAGAGAGAGAAAGAGAGATGGTGTAACTGAAGAGAGATGTAACCTTCATAGTGTTGTGCACCTTTAGCACATGACCTAAAGAAGACATCATGTATGTATATATATATTATACTTATACTTTAGTCTCTTTTGAGAAAGGTTGTACAATCATGCATAGTTCATACATTTTCCCTTTTGCTTCTGCAGCTGACTGTGACAACAGTGACTGATTCTTACATTTACATTTACATATTACACTACGAGAATATGAGTAACACAGGGCAGGATGTGGGTGCATCTTGTGGCCACAGTGTGTCACTGTTTGCCAGTAAATAACCAATCAATCAACACTGCAGTCATTTCAAGTCCGGGTAGGAAAATACATTACACACACACAACACATTGGACTGTGAACTGGTGCTAACTGTCAACATTTTCCTTAATGTTTTGTGAAAGCTATGAGCATGAATGAAATTGAAGAGCTTAATGTAGAAGTCATGTCTCTCTTGCTCTCTAAAGACAACATCCACAAATACCAACACACACTTTGGTTTGTCACTTCAGCTTTTTTTGTTGTTTGTTTTTTGTTTTTGTTTTGTTCATTTAGGCTCATTGTAAATATTCATCATTACCATGTCATAATAAATCGTTCATCGTGCATATGATCACATTATGTGGTGATACACTGAATTCAAAGACAATTATACATGTGTTTATCCTGGCCACAATGTGTCAGTGGTTCCCATTGAATAATCAAAGAGTTCAGCATATGATATGACTGTACCCTTCAGTGTGGTGCAAGAACTAGTTCAAAAGAACTACCAGAGGTTCATTAAACAAGTTCAGGGTTCCATGAACTATAAAATTAACACATCCATAAGAACTTGAGCTAAAATTAGCTCAGATTTTAAACTTCAGACTCAGAATCACTTTAGGTACAGTGAAAAGCTTGGTTATATAGGGTTATTGTCTTAATTTTGATGAAATAAAATGTATAATATCCATCCAGCAGCTGGAGATGTTAGTGATAGGCAGCTGATTATGAGTTTATTAAGTGTTTATATGAAAAGACAAGCCAGAAATACTCACTCACTGTTTTTCTTCCCTTGAAAAATTAACTGAACATGTACTAAATATGGCTTCTTCTCAAATGAAAGGAAGAACTATGAGTGTGAAATTATTCTTTTTTTTGTATGAACTGAACTTTGAACTTTTGAACTTAATTTGAAGTGTAAACTTGCACTACACTTTATGCCCCCTAACCTCTAACCCTAAGCCAAGAACCCTAAAAGCCTTATTGGCATCAATAAGGCATCAATCACGATAATCGATTCATGCCAGTTAAGCCTTTGAGGGTTCATGGATTGGGTGAGTGGGTGGGCATTGCCACCTTACTGCCAGCCTGATTATTTGTGGTTTAAGATATATAATATAATATAATATAATATAATATAATATAATATAATATAATATAATATAATATAATATAATAGGCCTAATATAAAAGGCAGTGTTGTTGTAATTCTTTGTTTTTAGAGGTAAGATAAGATACGATAAACTGTATTGTCCCTACAAGGGAAATGTGTCGTGGGCAGATAGAAACCACATGCTGCACATTGGTAGGCATTCTTCACTGAAGTTTGGTATGAGGGGAAATGGCAGGTCATTTCAGAAAACGTGCCTCTTGAGATGAGGAAAAAGTTACTCAAACCCTTGATTCAATGTACCGCACTTATGTTTTCTTAAATACTGTAAAAGTAATGTTACAGCTGTGTTCTAGTACTGCATCCGTTGAGGCAAGGTTGTCAATACCTCTGTCGCACCGTTTCTGAAAATATATGGCGCGGCTCCTTTAAGACAGAGTCGTGTGGTTGAACAGAGGTGAGTAGAACAGCGTGAGCGAGAGCTGAGGGAATACCTCCCCTTTTCGACTGGAGAAACGAGAAAAAACTGTGACTTGTTTTAGGGGAGAGCGGCGGAAAGATAGTGCTCGTTTGGAGTAGGGTAGGCTGTAACATACTCGGACGCACTCTAAACGTGAGCGAGGAGGAAGAGGGAGGGCGAGAGAATTGCCCTCTTGGCGATGTGTTACAAATCTGTTACTGACGCACTCTTTATCAGCTAGTCGAAGTTATTACTCCTCGCCCACCCTGGTCTTTAGTCTTCAAGATAAAAGCGTTGGGAATAAAACTTGAAGACATGACGTGGGGAACAGACTTGTGGGTAAGTTTTCACTTTATTGCGACTGAGGAATGGAGCGAATGCTACTGGCGCTGACTTTGGCAACATATTTGTGTCTGCTGGTTGAAAACTAGTCTACTACAATGGGCCAAGTTTGTGAGATTTCCTCAGATCTGTCAACCAGTTCACCTGATGGACAAACAGGTTTTCCGGCTTTCCTACCTGGTTGTAGTCCTGTAGCTTTTTTGTTTGCATTTTACGCACGGCGACGAATGATTTAACTGCTGTTTTCGTCTTGGTCATGTCGCCCAGAGGTTAATTTACAATTTACAAAGTAATAAAACCGAAGTTAGCCAGCGTTGCGTGTTTGATTGGTGGCTATCTGTGATGTAGGCCTAATTCGAATCTGACAGTTCTTAAGGATTCAAAACACGAACGTAATTATGATGACAGGACATCAGCGACCTTACTAATGACAGTAGCTAAGCGCTCACCCAGTTTTGGTTGGTGGACCCAAACAATTTAGCATGGGGGAGGGGAGTCAGTCACCTTTAGA
>PYXC01002642.1:275000-280000 GCA_015244755.2 Tenualosa ilisha | reverse complement strand
ACACCCATAATGAGTAAAGGAGAAAAGTGGTAGTGAGTGATTAATTGGTGTGTGACGTGATTGTTGTGTGAACATTTAGCAGACACTTCTAAATGGACTTGCAACCTTGCAGATAAGCTACAAGGATTGGCAAAGATGCTGCTGTGTTGTTATAGCAACAACAATTTTGATTATCACTTAATCATTAAAGTGATTGGTATTTAGCAGAAATTAACCTAAGGGACACGGACGGCAATCAAACATGATTTTGATTTGAATTGTGATTAAAAAGTCGAAATCGGTCAATATGTCATCACAGTTTTTGTCGTATTGTCCAGCCCTACTGTTATGTCACAAATTTACAGGCAGAATACTCCGCTTCACTGGCTCTTCTGATCCCTGGATTGGGTGCAAGACATTGCCCACCCATGTCTTAGCTGACACTTCCTGAAAGGAAGTCAGTAAAACATTGAAACTCTGCCCTTAGCCTCAGAAGCAAACTAGCCAAGTATCAGTGTCACCTGCGCTCAACTAGAGAATCTTCCTGTCTAACTTGTTTGTGTATTTGTGTGTCTGGGTGTGTTTAAGTTCAACTAAGAAAGCCTAAGAGGTAGACAAACCACATGAGTATTTATTTGTGTGTGTGTGTGTGTGTGTGTGTGTGTGTGTGTTTGGTGGCATGTGTCTGTGTCTAAGATGACAGATGAACATTGCATAGCTTTGGTCAGCAAGGATATCAGTACCTCAGAAGGAAGTAGGCGTGGGAATGAACTTGATTCATGTTCTTGCTTAGCCACACATACACACACAGTTTATGAGTGTGAGAAATGCAATTGGCGCACACACACCCACTCCCTCAGACTTCAGGAGAGTTACAGAAGTCATATACTCTTGGATGGTTCCTTCTGATTTTATGATTTTATCAAATTAGATTGCCATAGAAGTAGGCGAATAGAAACCATGCCATTGTTACAGTCACACGCTTTCCGCTAAAGCCTATGGTCTGACTCTAAAGCCTATCGTCTGACTCTAAAGCCTATGGTCTGACTCTAAAGCCTATGGTCTGACTCTAAAGCCTATCGTCTGACTCTAAAGCCTATCGTCTGACTCTAAAGAGATATAGTTTTTTCTATCATTGATTCTGAACCAGGAAGATTTTGCCTGATTTGTGTGGGGGAAAAAAGCACATTTTCATTTACGATTATACCATCACAGACCACACACACAAACGTTGTTCACACTCAGCATATTATACTAGTTTAGTTTGGACACTTCGTGTCAGTAGTAGCCTAATACTGTAGCCATTGTTGGCTAATACATTTTGGTGGCCTGTAATTTTCTACTGGTTTTGCAGTGTTCATCATCAGGAATTTGTTGTTTAGCAACAACACTATTCTGCACCTTTGTAACACAGAGTTTGATTATTAGGATCACAGCTATTACCACAGTGTTCCCATTCTAATGTTCCAAACGGACACTTCTCATTAGTTCGTATGGCTGTTTTATCTGATGTAAACGTAGCGGAAGTAGTTTGGGAATGAAATAGAACTTTCTGCCATTGTGTTTCATTTTTACCATTGTTAACGTTCAGCCATTGAAACAATGTACACAGAGAGTGTAAAAGCGGAGTGAGAAGCACAAACGTCGTTAAGTTCCGCGTTCTATTTTCGCAAAGGGGGGTGGAGGGGGGGAATCCCCCCTTTATGCAGACCAGAGTCGAGCCCTCATCCGCTGATACAGAAGATCATTGAAAAGTTTATATTGTGACGTTATGCGACACTCCCACTTACGCAGACCGGAACTATTCACGTTTGCCCTCATTGTAGCGTATAAAGTTGCTCTATCTTGGTCAATATTCAATGATCTTTGAGGTATAGATGTAGGGACCAGCCTGGAAGTGAATAGAGTTGACTTTATCATCTCCTTAAGATGTGAGGAAGCATAGAAGTTCACAATATCCCATAACATTGCTCACTGTTACTTTAAGTCATGGAATGATAAGGTATGGAATTGTCCTTACTTACATTGGTAACAGGTGACACAAGGCCTCTGTACCTACATTGACTCTTTCTTACCTCAGTTGATGAGAGAGACTAAAAAAAGACAGTATTTGACAGTATGTGTGTATAAATCGCACTCCTCATAAGCAAAGACTGACACTGTCTGATTTCTGTTTACACTGTCAAACATATTTACGCTCACTATACTAGATACAGTCAAAGTAAAAGTAAATGTGAACCCCTCAGGATATTTTACTTTTTTTGCATTAATTGGTCACTAAAAGTGATCTGATCTTCATGTAACCCATGAACACAAAGTACGGAAGTTAAGACCATAATATAAATCATTGTATTTCAAGTCTTTATTGAAAACAATTACGAAACAGCCAAAAGGTCTGTGGGAAAAAGTTTTTTACTTTGACTGTACACATTGGTCTATGCTGTTGTAATAATCTGGCCTGGCTGCACCGGTGTAGTATCTCTACTTAAACTGATCTGGCTACAGTGCAACACCTGCATTCCTTTGGAAGACACTGTGGCCAAACCGAAAGGGAAACTACAGGTCTGATCAGTAAACAGTTAGACTGACGGAGAGCGCAAGCAGGCATTGAGTTTGAAAGACAGTCAAAGCCAGTCACAACCAAAACTTGAGAAATTGATTGAAGGTAGTTTTAAAGTTCAAAGAAAGTGTGCTTTGTGTTGAAGTCATAGATGAAGAATGACATGTCAGTATTGACAAATGGTGAATTTACCACACGTGTTTTGGATGGAAAATAAAAATGAACAATTTGTGTGAGATAAGTAAAGTTTTTAGTTTTTAAAAAGAAGGAACAATGGAGAATAAGGTAAAACTAAAATGGACATTCTGTAAAGTGTTAAGATGCTCTGAAAATTGGATCCAAAGTGATTATTCTGACTTGTGAGGTCTGCTGTTCAAACAATTTCTATGTTTGAGAGAGCATTTCTAGTTCTCAATGTAGAAAACACCTTGCTTATGAGTATGTCTTGGTTATGAGAATGTTTTGGTTATGAGTAATGTCTTGGTTATGAGTATGTCTTGGTCATGAGTATGTCTTGGTCATGAGTATGTCTTGGTCAGGTTATGAGTATGTCTTGGTCATGAGTATGTCTTGGTCATGAGTATGTCTTGGTCATGAGTATGTCTTGGTCATGAGTATGTCTTGGTCATGAGTATGTCTTGGTTATGAGTATGTCTTTTGAAGGGTTACATAGAGCCTAGCCAAAAACTCAATACATTTTGGGAGATTTTTAAGGACTGATATGCTACCTGGATCAAATGTAAAAAAGGAGCCTGGTTTGGTCCAAGATGCTTTTATCAGTATCTTACAAGCTTTAGTTGAGGTTACAAATGAGTAAATTGGAACCCTCACACAGGTCTTGTGATGCTTAGTGAAAACCAATACAATAAATCACTAAAAAATAATAATATTTTATAAAAATCAATGCATTACATTCCATACGTTTTTTTTTGTATTGTGGGAAACATGTTGGCAATCAAAGCAAATTCCAAAGTGCAAATTTGCAACTCTTAAATACTTAAATACTAAAATACTTAAATAAATAAAATCCCAAGAACTCAAAGGGAGGGACTGGTAGAATAGACTGGATAGTGTTCTGCAAGTGAGCCATTTCCTGGACGACATTTCCTGAAAACAACTAACACGTTGAGTGAAGTGTAAGAACATACAATAGCATGCTGAGGTCATGCTCACCACTGACTGGTCAGTCAAGGTCAGAGATCCTCAAGTGGAACAGTCTCTGGACAGGGGTGTGGGGGTATACAAGGTTTAAATATCAAATAGCAAGTCTTAAGAGAGACTTGAGTCTGTCCGAGAGATTGTGGCAAAGCCAGTTAAACGTTTTAAATATCAAGTCTTAACAGTCTAATAAGTCTACAGTGTTCTGAACATCAGTGTACACATTAGTCAGTTTGAGGATGAGGATGGAAAACAACCATTCTAATCTGTAATTCTTCATCAGTAAGTTATAGAATCACATTCACTCTTATATAAAAAAAGAGTGTTGCCCATGATAACAGACACTGTTCAAAATCAGATGCAGGTGGTGACCCTGACTAGGTCAGTGTATGTTATTGTTATGTGTTCTTTAGAAAAACTATTTGCCTGGTGATGGGGAAGCTCCTCAGATCTTTTGTGGCCTTGTTCTCATGCCACAGCCTTGGTCTTCTGCTTTTGAACATAGAGTACTGTGTGTTTTTCTGTCAGTTCTTTATTGGTTAATTGTCCATTTCTTATTTTTCCTGTTAGAACTTTACTTGTTCACATGTTCTGCTTGCTGATGTTTAATGTGTGTGTGTGTGTGTGTGTGTGTGTGTGTGTGTGTGTGTGTCCAGGATCAGTATGATAACATCGACAAACACACACTGTCAGGCCTAGACCTGATGGAACGCTATGTTAAGTTTGTCAAAGAGAGGACTGAGATTGAGCAAACCTACGCAAAACAACTCAGGTGAGGTGTGTGTGTGTGTGTGTGTGTTTGTGTGTGTGTGTGTGAGTGTCTGTCTGTCTGTTTTAGGACTTCTTAAACTTAATTTTAGCATATATGTGCACATATGTAAAACAAATACAAGTGACAGAAGTTGTCTAATAGTTATAGCTGAAAGCTATACTGAGCTACATCTCTAAGAATAGAACAGGTGACTTTAATTGATATAGTTGATATAATTTGTACAGTTAAGCTGTCAATCAACCTGCCCTTACTATCTTTTTCTGTGTATGTGTGGGTCTCTGTGTGTATGTTTGTACATGTGTATGCGTGTGTGTGTGTGTGTGTGTGTTTGTACGTGTGCATGGGCATGTGTGTGTGTGTGTGTGTGTGTTTGTACTTGTGCATGCATGCACCTGTGTGTGTGTTTATGTACATGCATATGTGTGTGTGCTTGTGTGTGTGTGTGTGTGTGTGTGTGTGTGTGTGTGTCTCATTACAGGTCTTTGACTAAGAAGTACAGACGGAGCAGTAAAGATGAAGCAGAGCTCAAGT
>PYXC01002642.1:267500-270000 GCA_015244755.2 Tenualosa ilisha | reverse complement strand
CCATGCCCAAGGTCCGCATTAAGGACTTCTTCAACAAGAGGAAGCACAAGGTAACACGCACAAACACACACAGAGAGACACACAAACACATGTGCGCGCGCATACACACACACATACACACACACCACACACACACACACACACACACACACACATACATACATACTCAGGTAATCATATAAACAAAAGATCCCTGTAAAGCATCCTGAGAACTGTACTTAATATGTCAAAAGTATATGAGTTTAATTTGTGAGTGTGTGTGGGTGAGTGTGTGTGTGTCTGAGTCTGACTGACACACATTCCTACCCACATTCCTGCACACCTCTTTCAACAAGACCCTACAGTTACCCAAAGCTGTCCAGACATGTACCAGAAACCAGAATGTGGTGTGTTTGTCTGTATGTATGTGTGTGTCTAATATAAAGTGCTCCCATATTGAGTCCCTGAAATGCATTCCTTTTCTTCCTCTTCAGAAATGTGCTCTCCTTATCATCTGTCTCTCCTTCCTCTCTTTTCTGTCTTTCATCCATCCCTCTCTCTTCCAGCTCCCTCCTGTTCCTCACATACCTCCCTGCCCCACCCCCTCCCTCCCTAACGGACAGGTTCTGTCCAAACTTAGCCACGCCCCCCTGTCTTACTGCTTGAAGTCCCTACGTCGTCCAATCAAATCAGGGAAGGCCTCACGCTCTGCCCCTCACTCCACGGTGAGCTACTTTGGTCCAGGGCAGTGGGCTCGCGGTAGTTGTATTGTTAGCATCCTTCCATTGGTTGGAAAGAGTTCCCAGGCACCAGCTGATTGGTTGAGATGAGGCATGCTTTCAGACTCTCCACCAATCACTGAGCCATGTTTTGTTTATGACACTGAATGGCTTTGTGGTGTCCTACCTGTGCTGTTACGCCGCCCAGGAACTTTATTTGTTTGTTTATTTTTGTTTTGTTGCAGCAAATATAGTAAGACAGATTTTTTTTTTTTTTTTTTTTTTTGTGGGGGGGGGGTTAGCTAGGCCAGTGCTGTTGTAGTACCTCTACTTAATATTGTATTTCACTACAGTACTACTTTCCTCAGACCTCAGTTTGCCCAACTAGATATTATGGTAATGAATCAGCAACCGGAAACTGAAGGCAAAACCAATAGGTTTAAAGTTCAAACAAAGTGCCCTCTCACTGCAAAGCAAACATATTTACCGAGAGTGTCCAGGCTTTTTGCACAAAGTGAACTGAAATGAGAGTCTGGTCTACCAGGCTGATTTAGGGGTTGGGCATTTTGCCTACATTTGACGATTTTGAGCGACAGGGAGTGGGTAGATGGTAGCGAGTGGGATCAGGGATCAGGGAGAGAGGGAACGACTGCTGGTCAGATTCAGACCTGCCACTCCTGCTCATTTGAAATAGGACTTTTATCATAAGGTTGTTTCTTACGTTTTCTTATGGCTGAGAGAGATTTTACCCCCCAAAAAACAGCAGTATAGATTATTGTTGTTATTATTATTAGTGTAGATTATTATTTTATTAAGTGAAATCTTCTCATCATAGCCAAATAGTTAAGATTACTTTATTTATTCAGTCAGAAATTCAGGATGCCCCTTGCCACAGCCACCAGTCTCTCTCTCTCTCTCGCTCTCTCTCTCTCTCTCTCGCGCGCGCTCTCTCTCTCTCTCGCTCTCTTTCTGTCTTTCTCTCTCTCTCTCTTTCTGTTTCTCTCTCTCTCTCTCTCTCTCTCTGTCTTCTCTCTCTTTCTCTTCTGTTCTCTCTCTCTGTCTTCTCTCTCTCGCTCTCTTTCTGTTTCTCTCTCTCTCACTTTCTCTCTCTGTTGCTCTCTTTCTGTCTTTCTTTCGCTTTCTCTCTCTTGCTGTCTTTCTGTCTTTCTCTTTCTTTCTCTTTATCTCTCTCTCCCTGTCTTTCTCTTTTTTCTTTTTTTCTCTTTTATTTATTTCTTTATATCACAGTTTAAAATAGGTATTCTTTACCTTTTCCCCTTATACCTCCTCTCTCTCTACTCTTATCAATATTGCTATATCTCTCACCGTTCAGATCAGATTTGCTTGGCATAGCAAATGTTTGGCACAGCATTCACAACCAGGAAGAACACAAAGAAAAAGGGGAAAAGAAAATATAAACAAAACATCTTTCTCACACACACACACACACACACACACACACACACACACAGAGGGGAAACTTAACAGATGGACATGTTTTTTTTTCCTCTTGGCTCCCTAGAACTCTAGAGAAGACAAGTCGACGGTAAAGTAGCACACACACCGACACACGCACACACACACACACACACACACACACACACACACACACACTCATACTTACACTCAAACACTCATCCTCACACTCAAACACTCATCCTCAAACACACTTTCATCTCAATTAGCACTTTTATCATAAGGTTGTTTCTTAAGGTTTCTATCTAGCCAATCATAAAAAGGGGAGAAAAACTGTGATTCACTCTCTGTCCATTGACTTATTCACGGGGGTCAAAAACACCTCT
>PYXC01002642.1:252500-262500 GCA_015244755.2 Tenualosa ilisha | reverse complement strand
AGTTTCTGAAAGACAAATATATAAGTCTATTGTAGGAAGCAATATTTTCCTCCGGGGAAAAAAAAAATAGCATACTATAGCATTTTAGCATTTTTAGGATCCTAAAAAAGAACCACAACAATCCCATAACATCAACTCGTACCTCTTTTGGCGCCATTGAAATACACTTAGTATTGTGCTAACATAGCTAAAATTACTATTCATTCCTACTTCAAGCCATGAGACAGATGGCTGGTGACATCTTGCTTAAAACATTCCAGATACTGCTTTCCCTGCATCAAGCTCCCTTTCAGTTGGAGCTCAACAAGACGCTGTAACTGCAGTTGGCCTCAGGCTTACCTAAACTCCACACTCCTCACTGCCACTCAGAACCCCAAGTCTGTAGATCATATTTAATCTTGTAAAATTTTTACAAAGGTAACCTCATTCACTCCATGAGAGGACCTTTTACAGAGGTGACCTCTTTCGTTCCATGAGAGGACCTTTTACAAACGAGACCTTTTTGGCTCAATGAGAGGACCTTTTACAGAGGTGACCTCTTTCGTTCCATGAAGAGGACCTTTTACAAACGAGACCTTTTTGGCTCAATGAGAGGACCTTTTACAGAGGTGACCTCTTTCGTTCCATGAAGAGGACCTTTTACAGACAAGACCTTTTTGGCTCAATGAGAGAACCTTTTACAGAGGTGACCTCTTTTGTTCCATGAGAGGACCTTTTCTGTCATAATTCTTCCAATTTCGCTTTCAGTTATGCAAGGCCTGAAGTTGATGCAGTACAAAAGACCCAGAATTCCTTTAGCAAACAAATTACAATTGTGCCTATATTAAATTATATCGCAAACTTTACACTATTGAACTTGAACTATATTGCGGTTACAAGTAATTGTGATTTCAGATTCTGAACTCCAGAAGCTCGTCTGTTAGTCATTGACTTCACAAGACCCCATCCCCTTTGCAATCTGCTCACATTTCCAGATATTAAATTTAAATCATGTATTAGCCATCTACATCAGTGTTACACCAACATGACTTAATTCACAGATTAGTTGATTCATCCATGAAAACTATTGTACAGTATATGACAGCTTGCTCAAAATATAATTTTGTTTTGGTTGTGTCAGACATGCTCTCTGAAATCATGTTATTGCGCCATCCATGCTTCTAATCAACTGGAATTACCTGCAGTGTGTTTGATTATAATCCTTAATGCAATTGCGTGTCTTCAACTGATATTGATGCATATATGGAGCGCGATCAGATTTAGCTTTATGGTTTGATATGTAACTAAATTGATGTATGTCTGTTACATCTGTATGTCACTGTCAGGATAGGATAGGATTGATGATCATTAACTTTCAGCACTCACATATCAGATATTCTGCAGTAGGATAATGTTTTAATTGCCATTGATTAATACTTTTTTTTTTTTGTAAGTAAATAATTTTATATAAAGCAGTATCTTGGAGTTAAAAACATTTAAATCTGTTTATACTTGTTCACTATTAGAAATTACAGTTAGTCTGCAACCTGAGGAATGTCCTGAATTTACCTCGTTTTATGCCTCATATGACTGCCAATGATCTATCATCTCATAGACATACTTTAAACAAACACTTACAGTTTGAATCCAATTTCAAAAATTCAAAAATCTGTATTCCAAACTAACTAACTGTATTAAATGTATTGATACTTCAGTAAATTAAGATCATTGTAGACCCGTTGGAACTTTTGCTTCTGCCAAAGTTAAAACACACCACCCCGTTGACGCCCGTCCACAATAGACCATCATGCCCTGTGCATCAAGAACAGACAAAAAAGGTCACATTCCAGGTCAGAACAACAGCAAGCTGCGTAGTGCAGAAACCAAGATACTGGGTGTCTGGTGCCGACAGAGCACTTCCTATAATTAAGTATGTCAATAATAGAGTAAGTTTCAAGCCACTGAAAGCTGAGGTAAAAAAGAGTTTTTTTTTTTTTTTTTTTTTTTTTTTATTCTGTTGCTGTAACTCTAATGAACTCAACTAAAAAAAAATACAATCAAAGCTCTTCAGATGTGTCAAATAGCATTTTTAAATCTATTTTATAAATCTAATATTTCATCTTACATTCTCTGTCCTCAAAACATCATGGAAAACTGGACATAAGAGGGAGTGTATGTATGAGAGAAATTAGTGATTGTGTTTTTAATCCATACAAGCACTGTAAAGATTTGCTATGCAGTGTTAGCAAATGGTATTAGTCTATAGTATTTATAAAATTTGTAATATATGTCTGACAAGACATTTCTCGAAGCGTATTAGGCATAAGGCGTGTACTCCAATCAGAATGTCTTCTATATGCTGTGATCCCTTATATTCTTAAGGTGGTGATTTATCCGATGTAAACTGCTCCTTGTACATCTGACTAGGGATAGGGGACTTAAGGGCTTATTTTTTTGTTTTCTGTTGGATGAAATGTTTTTTTTCCTGCATTTTTAATTTCTTGTTTTTAATCATTTTAAAAGATTGTTGTTTTTTTTTTTGTTTGTTTGTTTACTTTTGTTTTGTGCACATGGTATATTCTGTGGTTTCTGTTTCTTCTTCTGTGGTTTTTGTTCTGATGGTCTTTGAGCCAGAGAGGGAGCGTGGCCCCCTGTTGGACAGATAGAGGTGTCACTGTGCCTTAGAAACACTACTGTAATGTACATAGTGGATCTACAGCCAAAATGGAAGCTGTCATTTCCCCTTGTTTATATGTAACATATAAACGTTCATACATATATATTAAAAGTTTGTGTAATGTTTTAAATTATCTGTGTGTGTGTGTGTGTGTAAAGAAATGTGTTATGATTTATCCTGTGTGTTTGTGGGAAGGTTGTGTGTGTGTGTGTGTATGTAAAAAATGTGTTCTCTATGATATGTTTGTGTGGATGAAGGGACAGATTTGGAAATGATGTTCCTCCACCCATATTCCGTAATGGTGGGCGGGATGTGTATGCGTGAGTGTGTATGCATGAGTGTGTATGCGTGAGTGTAAGTGTGTACTTTGTCAAAAAGTAGGCCAAGTTAAGGGGTGTAATTACGTTCTGTACAACACGCTTTATTTTACAAACCCTCCAGTGATAAAATGTTGACTTGAAGTCTCACAGTAAATCATGAATTATATTGACCATGGGACTCCAAAATGTACTACACATCTCCCCAGTCACAAGTCTCTTTCTCTCACGCTTGCACGCTCGCACACACACAAATACACACACACACACTTCCTGTCTTTGTCACTCTGCGCATTTCCCCAGTCACAAGTCTCTTTCTCTCACTCTTGCACACGAGCACACACACACACCAAAATAGATGTAAACACTTGTTTTGACAAAACATTTTTGAAATTTCACAAGAAAAAGTCCCCAAAGGCATGCAAGTGGTCTAACCCCTCCAACTAGGCAGAACGCCACATCACCCAGCCTTTGCAAAGTTATCTCGGGTCAGCTGGGTTCAGACCTTCCACATGTCAGTCACCTCTACACAGATACATACATGTACTGTATATTATATGCCATCCAGTTCTGAAGATGCCACTGGATGGGAGTCAACGAGTCTGTTTGACAAGCACTAGCTTTCTCAGTAACGATGGATTGTAGAGCACAACACAGACAGAATTTGCGAATCGGAAGCTAACACTAACTGAATGGGGCGCACAAATACAAAACTGAAATGGAGTTTCCTTGCCCTCTTCATTTAGCGCTGGCTGGCGTGTTGCTACTCGGTCGTTACATCAAATTTTCTCGTTTTTATTCCTACCTACAGCACTCTGCAACCTTGAACTACAGGGCTATGGGTTGATTTGAATTGAACAACAGGGCTATGGGTTGATTTGAATTGAACTACAGGGCTATGGGTTGATTGACTCTGGACTGTATTGCTTTAAGAATGTTCATTTGGCTTTTTCCGGGTGTTTCCCAAGTACGATTTAAAGAGTATTATTATATGGATTCTATGGATGTTATATGGAGTGTATGAGAGATAATCTTAAACAACCATGGTTTTGGGAAATGGTCTACAAAACATAAGGTGATGTAAGATGGACTACAGTATGAACTATTAAATGAACTACTACTTCTTGGAATCCTGTCCCAGGTTTCTGACAGGGTGGTGAAATGCAAAATGTCCTCACAAGGGTAGGTGTCAACCCAGGAGACTGAAATGACGTACTGCCGATTTAAGTATACATTCTCATTTAAAAGGGGCCGTATGAAATGCTGTAGCTCTGGAGGTGTCTTGAATGCAGTTACACAATATTCTTCCATTACACTTGCATTGTATTATATAACACAACCGCCACTTAATACAGTTACTACGGTTTTGGTTTTTAGCTCATAAGGCCAAGTTATGTCCTGATATGGCTGGTCCCAGATCATCCTGCATGGTGTTTTAAGTTCGAAGATCAGCAGGGGAAGCTCCACACTAGCCAGATGTGTGAAAGTCAAGGTCACAGTGTAAAAGGTTCCAAGGTCAAAGTTCACAGGGCTTCGGTGGCCACCTCGTGGGGTTCCAGCTTGTCTGACAAGACTGTGAGGATCTTGTCGAACTTCTCGTAACGTTCTCGACGCTCCGCTTCGGCTCCTGATTGGCCCCAGAAAAGACGGCGGGCAAACTCCGTCCGAAAAGCCTCCAGGAGCTCTGGGATTGGCTCCCAGCCGGCTGCCAATGACAGAGAGAGATTGGCAGATAGGTTAGCCAATTAGATGTCACTGAAATGCAGCGGTAAGGTGTGTGTCTGTCTTATCTATCAGACTGCGTGTGTGTGTGTGTGTGTGTGTGTGTGTCGAGAGGAAAGATGAGTGTGCATGTGAGTGTTACCTGACAGAATATACTCGGTGCTCTGCAGCACAGTGCAGTGTTGCATGCTACCTGTAGGGTGTGTGTGTGTGATGTGTGTTACCTAACAGGCTGTGTGTGTGTTTTTGGTGTTCTGTGGCATGCAGTACAGTGGTGCGTGCTGCCTGTGGGATGTGTTTGTGTGTGTGTGTGTGTGTGTGTGTGTGTGTGTGTGTTACCTGACAATAGGCTGTGTGCATGTTGTTGGTGTTCTGCGGCGTGCAGCGCAGTGTTGCGTGCTGCCTGTAGGATTTGTTTGTGTGTATGTGTGTGTGTGTGTGTGTATGTGTGTTACCTGACAATAGGCTGTGTGCATGTTGTTGGTGTTCTGCGGCGTGCAGCGCAGTGTTACGTGCTGCCTGCAGGAGGCTGTAAAGGAGACTGCAACCCTTCTCTGGGTCCGAGTGTTCGACCGGCTCATCCCCCTCCATCAGAAGCAGCAGGGGCACGATGTGGGGCACCGCCACAGGACCTGATACCACTGAGTCTTAACACACACACACACACACACACATGTAAGTATACACAGACATAGCAGAGGCACACATTCATATTCACACACACACAAGGTAATTTGCTTACCGTCGCCCTCGTTGAGAGACTTTATGAAGGGTTTGTGTGTCTTCTCAAAGAGCACAGCGCTGTCTGTGTGATTCCTCCTCAATGCTCTCCATGTCATCTCTAATCTTGTAATCTGAACACACACATACACAGTTCCTAATTCAACTGTCTATACACTACATATAACAACAACAACAAAAATAATAACAACAACAACAACAACAATAATAACAACAACAACAATAATAATATAGCTATTCAGTGACTACCTCAGTCATAGTAAATAAGTTACTGTTACTGTAAACGTGTATTCCTTTGGCATTGAAGGGTTAACATTGAGGATCTGGGCATGGATCTGCCTGCGTGTGTGTGTGTCTGAGTGTGTGTGTGTTTGTGTGTCTGAGTGTGTGTGTGTGTGAGTGTGTGTGTGTGTGTATGTGTGTGTGTGAAACATTGAATAACCTGGGCATGGATCTGTCTGTGTGTGTGTGTGTGTGTGTGTGTGTGTGTGTATGTGTGTGTGTGTGTGTGAAACACTGAATAATCTGGGCATGGATCTGTCTGTGTGTGTGTGTGTGTGTGTGGTGTGTGTGTGGTGTGTGTGAAACATTGAATAATCTGGGCATGGATCTGTCTGTCTGTGTGTGTGTGTGTGTGTGTGTGTGTGTGTGAAACATTGAATAATCTAGGCATGGATCTGTCTGTGTGTGTGCGTGTGTGCGTGTGTGCGTGCGTGCGTGCGCGCGCGCATGTTGGTCTTCTCACCTGTGGCATCTCCAGCGCAGCCATGATGGCGGAGAAGGCGTAGAGGTCCCTGGCACCGGTCTTGAGCTCCTCGGCCAGCTGGATAATCTTGTGCAGGACGGTCGCCCGCTGCCCCACCGTACCCGTGCAGCCCAACAGGTCCACCGCTATGCCCAGAGAGATCAGGTGGTGCCTATGGAGAGCGTAGGGACCGCTTAGAACACATGGCATTGTTCATTTCACTTATACTTTATCAAACATTAGAGCTACAGTCTTGCCCAGAGAGATCAGGTGGTGCCTATGGGTAGTGCAGAGAATGTTTAGACCACATGGCAATTCCTTCATTTCACTTATATTTTGTATCAAACATTAGGTCATGCCAAAAGAGTCCTGTCAAGAGAGATCAGATGGTGTCTATGTGCAGGGATCACATAGAAAATATTGCATTTCTGTTCTGTTCTGTCTTCTATATTTTCCTTTGTGTTAGGGCTTGTACAACCCAGCTCAGTCGGTCCACTGCTATGCCCAGAGAGCTCAGATGGTCACTATGGAGAGTGGAGGGGTCATTTAGTATTTTTCTTTTCTCTTATACTTTACACTGGTCTTTAGGTCTACAGTGAAGACAAAAGAGATCAGTTGATAACAATGCAGGGTAGATGAATCATTTAAAATACATTTGAATTCATCTTATATTTTATCACACTACGGTGATGGCAAAAGGGAAAGAGTGAAATAAGTGATATCTATGCAGTGTAGATGGATTCTTTCCTCTTATTTTTTGCCATATGCTCAGTCCAGTAGATCTACTGAAATGTTAAAAATGAGCCTTTGGAGGGTGGGATCGTTTGGACAACATATTATTTTGTCTTTTCACTTGATACTATCTTTTGCGCCGTGCAGTAGGTTTACAATAGAGTGTGTGTGTGTGTGTGTGTGTGTGTGTGTGTGTGTGTGCGCGTGTGCATGTGTGCATAGTCACCTCTCCAGCAGGTCTTGTCTGAGCTGACTGCCGTGTGGTAGCGTGATGAGCTCCAGACCAGAGCCCACTCCCATCATCCTCCTCTGCTCTGGGGTCACCCCCGTGATACGAGCGACCTAGCCCCACATGACAGAGGGAGAGAGAGAGATAGCAGGAAAGAGGGGGAAAAGAGAGAAGGAAGCAAAGAGAGAGGAAGAAGGGGAAACAGAGAGGACAAACTTTTGTTTTGTTTCAGAGCAAAATCTCGTTTGTTTTGTTTCGCTCATTGAGCCCTGTTCCAGCATTTTTTGTAGTTGTTGTTTTCTGCAGGATGTGTTTTCTTGTGTGTGTGTGTGTCATTGTGTGTGTATGTGTGTGTGTGTGTGTGTGTACCTGGCAGTCCACATTGAGCATGTGAAGGGCGGTGTTGCGCACAGGCACCCGTGAGAACATCTCCTTGAGTTTGACCAACACGCTCTGCTCCAGCGGTTTGTTCCCCTCCGGCAGCAGCAGAGAGTGGAATCCCTCCATCCTGAAACTGGACTCCGTCTCCACCAGGGGGCGCACAAATGACACTTCCCCTTCCTCTTCCTCATTCCATACTTCCTGTTCCTGGTTGTCTACTTCCCCTTCTTGCCGCGGGGGGAGCGGCGGTAGCGCCGGCGCTTCAAGGAAGCCGAAGCTGGTCTCGGTGAGCCGGGCGCGGCTCTGCCACTTCTCCTCTGCGCGGAGACGGGCGGCGTGGCCGCGGGGGAGCATGGCAGGCGGGATCTGAGGGACGAGAACGTCGTAGAAACACGAGGGGTCGGGACGCGAAGTCGCCGACGCTGACGGAGGGGACGGGGGGTTGGGGAAGAGGGCGGAGACGCGCAAGGGTTTGGGCGGGGCCCGGGAGTGGAGCTGGCCGTCTGAACCTCGGAGGGTGGCGCCTCCGCAGGGAGAAGGGGAGGAGCAAAGAGAGGAGACCGGGCTGGTTGAAGACGGGGATTGGCCGGGACGCTGAGGGCGGGTCTGACGGGGGCTAAGGAGAGGTTCACTGCCCGTGCGGAACACGGGGGAGATGGGAGGGGGGATGGAGGAGGAGCCGGAAGATGATTGGTTGATGGGTGGCACTGCTAACGAGAGAAGAAGGAAGACAAGTGTCACCACTTGGCCATTCAGTCAAAATGTCATGAGTTCATGACACATATCACATCCTAATAACAATGTACTAATGTACTAATAACATAATGTCATGATAGTACATTCACTCATTAAAGCAGAGGTAGCGTAGCGGTTATTATTGTGTGTTTTATAGTTTTATGTTGTTTATAGCCTATGCATTTAAAACAGCCCACGAAAATTAGTGTGTGTGTGTGTGTGTGTGTGTGAGTGTGTTTGTGTCTGTGTGTGAGTTCACCTGTGCGCAGGTTGCTGTCAGACTGAGCTGACTGTAGGGAGGGCCGGCCCACGTTCTCAAGGTTTGCTGGTTGACTCCCACTCCTAGTGGACAAAGATAAAGAGACACACAAATGTTCATTGTTACTATAGACACACAACCCAACACATTCTTGCTGATATTTATTGCAGCTGGCAAATTTGTGTGTGTGTGTGTGTGTGTGTGTGTGTGTGTGTGTGTGTGTGTGCCTGTTTAGTGAATGTGTGTGCACGAATACCTTTATCTGCTTGATAGGTCTAGTGTATAAATGAATATATGTGTGTGTGGTTGTATGTGTGTGTAGATGTCTTTGCAAGTGTGTTTGTGTTTGTGTAAATGTATGTGCTTTTACACACATAGAGGTTTGCATACATGCATAAACCTACAGGTGCGTGTGTGTGTGTGTGTGTGTGTGTGTGTGTGTGTGTGTGTGTGTGTGTTTGCGTGTGTATTCCCTACCCACCTGAGCAGGTTGTTGTTGTTGTTGACCTGCAGCATGTCCATATGTGTGGAGCTCAGGCTCCGCCTCTTGCTGTGCTCCCGCGCCGCCTTGGCCGCCTGGCGCTCGCTGATGACACGCAAGGGCAGGGTGCGTGTGATTGGGTGAAAGATAACGGCGCCGGATACGTGTGAGATGGGTCTGCGACCGCCCACATGGAAGCGGACCAGTGCCGGAATGTTGTCAAACTGATCATCCTCAAACTGGAACAGCTCCCGAGAGTAGCCCTGCATAACCACCCAATAATATAATATAATATAATATAATATAATATAATATAATATAATATAATATAATATCATATCATATCACATCATATATCATATCATATGACTGCAAACAGCCCTCTATGAGTGTTAAAATTAACACTCACAGTATATGACAATCAATATACAGTATATATTATATATAAATGCTATGACCGATATAACACATCTGTGAATGCATACACTATACATGCAATCACATAAAATAGAGACAAACTTCCAAAGTCAAATGCAGAATCCTGTTTAGTGCTGGTAAGATTGTGTCAAGATCTCACAAAACACCCCATCCTAATCACAAGCATACAGCTTCTCTCTCTCTCTTTCTTTCTTTTTCTCTCTCTCGCTTTCCTTTGAATCCCTGTTCTTCACCCTCTAACACACATTTATCACCAGTCCCAATACAAGCAAAACAAAGATTCCCTTTTTCAAAACATTGACACAACCCTGTCTTTCTCCTTGAGTTTTACTTTGTCTTTCTGTTGTACTCACACACACACTCACATAAACTCCTACACTCTCTCAGACATACTCCCCCCATCTCTCTCTCTCGCTCTCTCTCACACACACTCACATAAACACCTACACTCTCTCAGACATACTCCCCCCATCTCTCTCTCTCGCTCTCTCTCACACACACTCACATAAACACCTACACTCTCTCTGACATACTCCCCCCATCTCTCTCTCTCGCTCTCTCTCA
>PYXC01002642.1:235000-250000 GCA_015244755.2 Tenualosa ilisha | reverse complement strand
TAAATTTTTAATTTTGAAAAGCTAACTGTCTTGAGCCCTCTAGTAACCAACCTATGCACATGGCCCGGGCAGCCAAATATGAAGACACTTATCACTGATCACAAAATCACTGATTTGTTGCACAAAGGGTTGATATTTCACCAGCTTTCCTAAGTAGGTTTCTTCCAGAAAAGGATCAACACAACAGCCTACTTCAAGAATAAAGACATTTCTGCTATTCTCATCAATGAAAATAGTGGCATCTTCTTCATTAACTGGTTCTTTCACAAGCACATTCTGTCATATGGCTTTCTCCATTATGTGACAGAAAACAAATCAGTTTGGACAAACCAAAAGCCCATTTTAATGACTATTAATTTATGTCAGCAACTGAATTCATTGGATTTGGCAAGGTTGTGTCGCTCAGTTGTTGACTCTTACCTGGCTTAGGAAAGCAGCAACACTCTTCCTCTTACTGCAAGACAAAACATAAACCCCATGGTGAGTAAAGCTGCCAGAACAGTCGATCCAGAGCTGATGTCAGAGACGCTGTTCCTCATTTGCGTTAAGTCAATTTGCTTCCCCCCATGGAGAGGGTTGTTCTGCTATGCACACCCCTCAAAGCACCTCTTGCTTGTTTCACTGGGTGTGTTGTAACAACAACAAAAAAGAAAGCATGGAATCAGCAGCTTGAGACGTTCAACCTCAGTTTGCTCACAGTATTTACATACTGACAGGGGAAAAACGTAACGTTGCCCAGCGGCCACTCCCCCGTCCATTCTCTCTCTCTCTCTCTCTCTCTCTCTCACGCTCTCTCACACATACACATACACACACGAGTGGGATAACTTTAATCATGCTGTAAATATGCGCATGGATCTAACAGCATACACAGCGTCATGGCTGTCACTGACTATATAGTTCAAGTCCGCCAAGTTCTGAAGTCAGTCTCCGCCTTTACCACACCCAAGGCTGTCAGTGTTGACTTCAGTTCAAGGCTCTCTCCGGACCTCTGTGGGATTTGGATTTCGCAACAGAAACAAGGACGAGACCATAGCGCGAGATTGCTCATGGCCGTTAATCATTGTTGGGCTGGTCCAATCCATGCGGATGACACAAGTGGGATGATGAGGATGTTTTGAAAACTGGCCGGCATGCGACTCTCTTGCGACATTGAGAACTTGGCAGACGGGGAGTGTTTTGCGTGTACAGGATGGGGGTCGCTGCCAAAAAAGGCCCGTGTTTTCCGTGAGACTAAGTGTCTTTTAATAGCCTTTTCCTTCCCATTGTCGTGCACTCTCCTCCTCTGCGTCCTGACATGGGGCGCGGGCGGGAGACGCGTGGGGAGATGTTGCCGTGGTTACGCGTTTAATGTCTTCCTGGTGTGAGCCATGGGAATCATCACAGATGGACAGTTCATCAGAAATGTTTTCCCTTCACCAAAAAGAGCAACTTAAATGGCAGCAAGTAAGCATATACCGTACCTCCTATACTACAGTAAGCCTACATATCCCCCATTCAGAAACGTGATGGTGAGCTATAACGCATTGGCCCCATTACAGTTTGTAGAGACCTATGCGTAGCCTGTAGCATTCATCATTACATTATTTTTATGTAACACAACAACATGCCTGCATATATATATATATATATATATATATATATATATATATATATATATGTAACTGCACTAGCACTGGGTTAACCTACATGGACCAAAGGACTAGGCTAATTTCTCGTTATTTTACTGTAGACCTTGCTAAACAGCACAGTACAGCTTTTCTGAGCGTGCGTTTTTTGACAGTGGAGTTCAACAACCTGTGATTCAATAACCCAGGCACTTTCGGACGAACTCTTCGAACTAGCCGTTCTGAGGGGCATTACAGAAGTTTTCGTGACCTATAGTCTCCATCACAGGTATATAATTTGCCACCAGGACTATGAGGGCAAGTGTCCAAATGACAAGGTGCCTACAGCAGGCAACGCCTTCTGATAAAGAACGATGTATGAACAAGAACGAAGTAACCTAACCATGAATTGAATTTGGTGCAACCTAAATAAATACAATACGATACACTATATTCTAAAAATGCAAAATCTTTTGAGACTTGGCAACGTTTAGACCCTTCAGCATTCACGCAAATGAAAGGCGTGTTTAAACCGCTACAATATTTAAAAGTACGACAGTAGCCTAAAAGTTTGAAATGAATCTCTCTTCTCTTACCTCTAGACTTGTCGTTCAGGTTCTGTGCATGTTCAACCCGACACGGCCTAGTTTCAAATCGAAAACACCGGCGTGACAGCCCGAGACCAGACGTTTTTTAAAACAGATGTATCCTGTCTTGAAATCTCTCCCTATGCTCAGCACTTGACGAGTCTTCACACGTTTCCTGGATCACCCCCTCCCTTCCTCCGCGCGCCTTCTGAGAATCACCGTTGTCTACAGAATTCCACAGATTCCGTAATCTCTTGCTTTGAGCCTGCAGGCGAGTTTTAGGACCCTCCTCCTCCGCCTCCTCCACTCGCTGCGCGCAGGAACTTCACCGTCTCACCTTGCGCGCTGACACTACACCGACAAACCTTGCAGCCTGCTGCCAGTAACATGTTTGTCTTGACCCCGTAAAACATGTGGCGGCTTGATACATCCTGCCTTCATTTGTCAGCGGTCGACCAGTGCAGCCTCGGCTGCCAGCTGTTTCAATGGACAACGGCACACGTGGTTAAAGCAGGCAGACAGGGAAAGGTTTTACTACCTTGCTTGCCTTGCACAATGCACATGCATATTGCGCAAGAGCCACTGCACTTCTCTCAAGGCCGAAACCACCGTCAGCGTTCACAGGGGGTTGAGAACAGAATGTATCTGACTGTGACAGAACGTCACTATATGTCTACTTGAACAGGTAGCTTAGCCTGGACTTGCTCAAAAACGGGGCATTTTCCTCACAACATCAAAGAAACTAAAACCGTTAAAACGAGAAAGGTGAGGCGAAGGGGTTATAAGGTTATGGAGTCATGACTGTTTTGCCTCCATATCATTACCCATAATTCATTTCCGATCCCCTCGGAGTTAGGTGTCCAGAGATAAGAGGTGTCTCACAATTAGTCACAGACAAGTAAGCTGTGCTGCCATCCTCTAGGGTGCAGTGACAGTGTAACACCTTACACTGCCACTGCTGCACCCGAAGTCACTGTGTGTGTGGTGTGTGTGTGTGTGTGTGGTGTGTGTGGTGTGTGTGTGGCGCGTATGTGAGTGCGAGCATGCACATGCGCACAAGATGTGTTGAGTGCATGTGTGTGTGAGAGCGAGGGAGAAAGGAATGCGGAGGTAATCTCTCTAGTACAGGTAAAGCAAACAGGGGACTTGTTTGAGGCGGGTCGGCGACGGCAGAGGGATCGACAGGGGGAGCCAGAAACAGCAGAAACAGCGCTCTCGCTGTCCGCCTGCAGGAAAGTTAAACTTGAACTTTGTCCTCAGCTCAGCACTCAGCACTATCTCTCTGCCATGGCCACTAGAAGAGAGTGGGTCAGGCTTTAGATCACACACACACACACACACACACTTTATCATGTGTTGATATAACATCATTGCCAACACTCCTGTTTTTACCGAGTTTCTCCCGTATTTCAGACCCATCTCCCGCCCCCCTCCCGTTTTGTAATTTTTCTTAGGAATCTTCCCTAGTTTACAAGACCCACATTTCTTCATGAGTTGTCAAATTCATTTTGGTGCAACATTCACAAGTTGCAAGATTATGTATGCAATGCAGTCTGATCATAGTCAGCGCATTTGTCGCGGCAAACTGGCAGCCACAACCTGACGCTCTCTCTGTGTATGCTGCAGATGTAGGAAGTTGAAAGGTAATGTTACTATTGTTTGTCATTAGATGAGGCACATTTACAATTGACACCCCCCTCCTCAACTGTCGGCAGGTATGTGTAGCACTGCTGAATACAACTGATATACAGAGACAGGGATTAGACAGGGACAGGGAGACAGGGATACAGAGTCAGTGAGTCATTTGTGCTTTCTGCTGTGTGTGTGTGTGTGTTTCTGTGTGTGTGTGTGAGTAAGTGTGTGTGTTCACCTATAATAGACTACAATACATAAACATGCATGCATATGCATACACACACACACACATAACACCCACTCTCTCCCTTTCTTTCACTTAAACATTCTCTCTCTCTCTCTCTCTCTCTCACACACACACACACACACACACACACAGACAATCTCTCTCTCTCTCACACACACATACACATACACACACACAGACACTCTCTCTCTCTCTCACACACACACACACACACACACACACACACATACACACACAGCCAGTCTGTTAGCTGTACCTCTGTTTGTGCTTGTGGGTATTGGACGGGGCCACTGGCTCCACAAAGGCGGGTGGAAGGTCAGAGTCAGGTTCCTCTAGCGGGCGGAGCTGGGAGCAGGACGATGAGAGCCGGGCGGCATTGTCGCCACGGCGACGGAGACGAGGCACAATGCTCTGGCGGAAAAGGTCGCTGCGCGGCCGGCCGACGTCCAGTGAGGAGCCCAGCGAGTGCTTACGGCTCACCCTGCGCTGCACTGTTGCGTAAACGTCTGGGGAGTTGACCAAAATCACAATCAGGGTGTGCCTGTGTGTGTGTGTGTGTGTGTTTGTGTGTGTGTGTGTGTAAAAGAGAGATTGTGAGATCTCTAGATACTGTTGAGGTTTTGTGTGTAATCCTGTGTGTGTGTGTGTGTGTGATCATCTCTCGGTAGTAAACGCTGGTGACTGAAAATATGTAATCTAGTGCATGTGTGTGTCTGTACCTGTGGCAGGCTGCAGTCTCTGATGGTGTTTGCGTAACTGGGCGAGTATGGTGGCTCTGTGATCAGCATCGTCCACCCCCACATCTCTCAGGTCTCTATCAGTTACATGCAATAAACCCTGCACACACACACACACACACACACACACACACACACACACACATTTAACACATAATATGTGTCTTGTTTCATCTTTGTACATTGGCTATAACACAAGTAACTTCCCAAGTAAAATCCCATGCTTTCACCCAAACACATAAGCATTTGGTCCATTCACACACATACACACACACACACACACACACACACACACACTTAATGTATGTGACAGAGTCACATACATTAAGTACAAGAGATTAGTTGTGAGCCGTGACACACACACACAAACACACACACACCCACACACACTCCCTCCATCCATTCAATTCAACACTGGCAGCCACTGGCAAACACAGAAAGACTGACTGAAACACACACACACACACATACACACACACACACACACACACACACACACTGCGCAACATCAACAACAGGAAGTAGCAGCAACTGCTGTTTAGGGGGTCAAACGTTAACCCAGGTATAAAAGTAGCTTATGTCCAATACAATATGAGATGTTTGTAGGCTACAATGTACAGTACAGTAATGGCCAAAGCAATTCACATCTATATAGCAGATTTAATTGGACTTGATATGCAGTCAGATTCTGCCAGGAAATCACACAGAGACTTAAGAGGATTCATTGCGCTTTATAAATAAACAAGGCCACAATTCTGTGTTTTCTCGGTCTTCTATGAAATGGAATTTACTCAACAATCTCAACACTCAACAATCAGAGATGTAAAAAAATATATTGACTTAACTACATAAACAGAATGTCAGAATATGTCATAATCACAATGAAAAATCTCACCTCCAGCCCATAATACTGTCCCTCCAGGGTTTTTGTGTACTGGGGCAGGCCAATCTGTCTCAGCCACCAGGCTATGGATCGATTGTTCATGTCTGTTGCATAGCACAAAACAAGAGCTCATGAGTCATTTGTGAGGTCTTCATTAGGCAACTGGAGGGGTCAACTGTTGGGGAAATTAGTTAATTTAAAGGAAATCTCCAGCACATTTCAACCCATTGCCCTGTTTGCCCTTGAGTTAATGGGGGCAAGGATATAGAAAAATAAACTGTGTTTTCTTGCCTCCACTGGTGAGCTTTAGCTGTCGTTTGACTGTTTTGTTTTGTTTCTTTGTACCAAATTTTCTCACTCTTTGTCACGCTGACAGTACTCAGTGACCTCAAACAACATGGCAACATGTGTTGAAATGTGCTGGATTTTTTTTCAAATGTCTGCCCCAAATTTAGATCAAATTGCCCAAGGGCACTACAGGTGGAGCTCTAGGCTAACTGGTGTAACCAACTCCTAGTGATACTGCTAAGCTAACATAGAGAACAGCCAATCAGCTTTGGCATAGCACATGCATATCAAGCACATAGACATGAAGACAGACAGTGCATTTGAACAGTTCATGTAAAGCTGTGTAAAACACACAACATGAATGTAGACCATAAATGAATGAATAAATAAATAAATAAATAGAATTATGTGCATCAGCGCATCAAGTCTTTCAACAGGTGATGTTCTCATGAACTGCAGCAGTGGCATGTAGTGGGAGGTCAAAGATGACTCACCTACATTTGAGACCAATGTTTTGCCCATGGCATTAAATGTGCAAATTGATTTTGATTTGATTTATTTCCTCATTCAGATGTAATAGGGAGTGTTGATAAGGTCATCATCCCTACACCGTAAATCCTCTAACACTGGCATTATTGAACAGCCAAACTTAAGATCCCACAACCTCTCTGCTTATTTCTCTGTAAATAATTCTTTTTCTTTTTTTTATTTAATTCAATTCGGTTAAAGGTACTTACCAATTTACCAGTTAGATTATTTGCTGACTGGCCATTGCATGCACTTAGAAGATTAAGGTTTGTATCCTATTTTTCAACTCTTGGTTAGACTGATAATAAATTTCTCAAAAACTGGGTGAGTCCCTGTAAATCCAATAATAAAAAAAAAAATCACAATTATTCTCAATTAAATGTAAGTAATAGTGGGAAATACATTTCGATTCCTTTGTATGTCTTGTACATGTGAAGAAATTGACAATAAAGCTACTTATACTTACTTATACTTAAATTAAGCTCAATCCAATTACACTGAATTCAGTTTCATTAATGTCATACATCCCCTCACAATCAAAATGTTGAATCAGAATTGTTCTGAAGTTATGCTCTCTATGCGACCACTAACACCTGGGAGATAGGCTGATCTTAACGTTTCCACAACACTGTCTATTTAAACACATTTCCAATTTCGTTTCAGTTCAGTTCAATTTCAATTCCTGTAATTACAGAGTTCACCTCAGTTAAGTTTATTTTACAACACACATAAAAAGTCATTACTATTCATGAACCAAGCCACTAGTCCTACTATGGCAAGTTTGGTAAGAAAACATGTCCAAACTCATACAATATTGACACACTCTCGTGATCATCCTAGAGTGAGTTAATCGAAACCTGTGGTCATAATTTTACAACACTTCAGGATATTATCAAACTTATATTCACTCATTCACTCATCTTCAAATGAAATATACAATGTAAATAACTGCACGATGACTGGCACCGTGACACCGATCTGACACTGTGAGTAAACATAATGCCACTGTCATGGACTTTTGTCTCATTTTGACGTTTTTGACCAAATAGCACTCCCTGTCTGACACACTATGTGTTTATGACTAACCACTGGTATGTGGCAGGAATTTCTCTAAGGTGTCTGCGGGGTTCAGCTTCAACGTAGTTGAAACAAATGTCCTGTTCTCTCTCTCTCTCTCTCTCTCTCTCTCTCTCTCTCTCTATCTCTCTCTCTATCACCTTGTTGTCCATTTGTTTTGTCAAATATCTGTCAGTATCAATGAGCTTTACATACATACATGCACAGGTATATTCACAGCCAAGAAAGAGGCATGTAACACTTACCTGTGTTAGTGTGCAAAGCAGAGTCCTCACAGAGTCGAGTATCCTTTCCTTTTCCTGGTCTTTTTGCTCTCACAATCTCTCACTCTCACACCTCTCTTATTTACACTTTTTTTACTCTTTCCCACTCTCTCTTCCACCTTCTCTTTATCTCTCTCTCTATCCCTTTCTTCTCTTTCAGTGTGAGGATCCACTCCTCCCTCCTTCAGTTTGAATGCTGGAGTGCCATGCTGAAAGAAACCTGCAGGGTAGGAATGATAACCAATCACGGGTGTGGGATTGCCTTGAGGAACTGGTGCCAGCCAGTCAGGTCACAGGAATTTTGTTGTGTGTGGTGAGGGGGGGGGGGGGGGGTTAGGATCTGCGTGTTGGGACAGATTCACCCATTCTCAAGAGATGAGAGGAGACAGAGAGACTGAGGCATAGAAGATTATGAGAGGAAAGCTAGCATAGGAGGATATGCAACTGGGTGTATGTGGGTGTGTGGGTATGTGTGTGTGTGTGTGTTATACTGTGTTACAGTGTTAATGCCTGTGTGTGTAGATGTGCATGGTATGAGCGTGTGTGGGTGTACGTGTGTGTGGGAGTCGTGAGAAAGAGAGGTAGAGAACGTATACCTCTGTGTGTGTGTGTGTGTATGTGTGTGTGTGTGTGTGTGTCTGTGTGAGAGAGAGAGAGAGAGCTGACGTACGTGCGTAATCATGTAAATACACAAGAAAGATGTTCAGATATGGAAGATTATACTTTCACGTCATGCTATTCCCAAATAACAACACATTGCTTAGCCTTTACTGGAAAAACTTCTTTAGAGCTTGTTTTCAGGTTGTATTGCGTAAGGTGTCTGTCAGGTGTCAACGCCTTGTGAACTTGTCTGCTGTCAGACCAGTCTCTCTGTAGTTACACATTCTGCAATACCTTCAATAACCACCAGAAGGAGACAGATAGCAATTACACAGGAGCGTTCCTATGATCCCAATGCCATATGTTTCCTGGGCCCTGTTACTAAGGCCCTGTGTTCCCAAAATCCAGAGTCAAGTCACATTAGCACTCCTATTGAAAGTAGAGGCCTGCAATGGGACGGGACGCCCGCGGGACTCGCAGGATGCGGCTTAAAAGCATGCAGTGTGGGTCAACATTTGTGCGGGCGGGAATGGAGAGATGTGTTCATGGGAGCGGGACAAAGACCTTGCTCTCTGTACTCCAGCAAAGTATACATTTGAATTAAATACATTTTACAAAAAGATTAAAAGTACCAAATGTGTTTTTATGTGGGGAACAACATATGTGGTAGGCGACCTAACCTGCGGATGTTTACGTTGCGCGAGGTGATAGTGCACGTGGATGCCTGTACTATGTACCTATGGATTACTTTGTGTTAGAGTAAGTTCATTTTTTCCTTTTAAAAATCCTGTTTTCAGTTTGTACCAGAAGGCAACATTCTATTTTGTTAATTATACTAATGTTTTTTTCTAACTGTTCAGGTTATGCGTGAGTCTACATACGTCATGCTCTAGACAAGTTTTGAGAGACAATAAAAAATGCATTTTAGAAACAAATTGTTGGTGCAGTTTGTTTTACTAGTTTTACTATCTATTAACTTCTTGCAATAAGTTCACACATTGTGAGAGAATTTCTTGAACGCCGGCAGAATGGAAGCCCAGTGAGCGCACTGACTTGAATAAATGCGGGATTCAGCGGGCAGGAGCGGGGCAAACCATAACAGATGCTTTGGGAGCAGGTCGAAATATTACATATTTCTGCGGGTGTGGGCGGGCGGCTTTGAATTACGCCCCATCTTGGACCCCGCAACTCATTTTTAATGGCAAGCTTTCACAAATGGATACACTTAGCAGAAAAAGTACAACATCGGAGATTTTATGATCAACCTGCAGCATGATAAATCCCTGGATCAACCTGCTGCATGATAAACTGAGACAGCAGGCAGTGTGATCTATGAGGGAACAAGACTGACAGTTGGATCAGTTCTCTCAATGGAAAAGTTTTTATGGAGAGCATGTTGTTGAGGTGACAAAATTGACGTCGGATGGCTTGGGTAGCTGCTGTGACAAGAACGGACATCACCTTCGGCCGCATTTTTCCGAATAAGAGAGCATTTTCATTCAGGTGAGCTCTTAAAAATTGTAGTAAAATATATTTATTTTGTTAACTGCTACAGCCACTATCACTATCTATCCAATGTGTATCTATCGTTTTTACTACCTGCCACCTGCTGCTGCCAACTGTAACTCTGCACGTCTGCAACAAAATATTTAGCCGTTGTGTCCTTGACATTATTTATATTATAGTTTGTTAGTATTAGTGCTTTTGTGTATGTGTAACGGATGCCAGCTAGGCTAGCTGTGGGTATGGAACATTAGTAAACCTCTCTACTGACACCTCCAGAGCTAGATTGACCAATCCCAAGACTCACCCCCTTTCACTATGTCACAATCAGGCCCGCAGCAGAACATCACACAACCTCGGACAACCTCTCCCTTCCCTGCATGATGTTGGATATTAAGCTTACAGCTTTGTGTTGAAAATTAAGTATAATTTTATAATAGCACGGTGGAAATGTGTGTCTAGGGACCTGTAGAGCAATAGGCTACTGGCCATGGCTGTGTAGAAAGCATTTTTTTTTCTTTCTCCCCCGTTGGCAGGCTATGCCTGTCCATTCATACAGCAGGCTTTGTCTCTTTAACCTGCTGGACAAGTTTGCCCGTTTAATTGTAATGTAATAAAGAAAAGAATACATAAAATGTAGACTATATCTAACTCTTGTTTTTAAGCTGTAGGGTCATGTCTAGGTGAAAATGTACGATGAAGGATAGAGAGGACACATGCGGTAGTTTGTTATACAGCATCAGCGATAGTGACGGCAATGTTGTCATATATTCTTTAGTCTATACCCTCCAAACAAATATGTATCTTTTCCTAAAGTCTATGTTATATATATATATATTATGTTATATATATGTTGTATATATTGACACAGTATTTTAACCTAAATTCATGCCATTGTTGACAACACAATGTTGATAGCACAATGATCATAGCCTCCGACAACCTGTGTAGCCTGCTCAAGGAGAGCCTCTGCCTGTGCAGCTGTGCATTCAGCAGGTTAACGTTACTTCTGATCATTGACTAGGCCAAACATCACAATAAGACTGGTTAATTGAGAGGTATGGGGAGGCCATTACACTCACAGATCACAATCACAATCACAGGTCTACATGAAGCTGCTGCTACATGGGCAACCAATGGGACAGCACTGCAGATGGTTATATAGCCTATACACTAGATAAGTTAACTTCTTCACACACACAATATCAATGAGATCCCTACCCAGAAGAGGCATTACTTGAATCAGAAACTCTGCGAAAATTGTTAGAAGAAGCTATATTTTGCTTCATATCCTGTGCAGGCATATGGTAACTTAGGCTATAGATTAAGGTTAGCTAACTTTTTAACCTGACGTGTCATCAAAATGATACAAAACAGGGAAATGGTGAAAAGTCACACAGACAAATCCATCACATTGGCTACTGAGGTTTTTATTGCTGTTAACGTTTTTAAGCAATGACGTCAGTATTAGGCTATCTGAGATCCACCACAGGAGCAGCATCCACCACTGAAACAGGCTTCCGCCGTGCTGTCCGAGGTAGCAATACATAACAATCGATGGTCCGGACTTGGGGCTTCTCTGTGTGGGTTGACGTGGGATGTTGACGTATTCTGATGGGTATCCTGCAGCTGGGCTTTTCCTGGTATTTATTATTATGTGCTTTATAGAGCTAGGGAACATAGGGCCTAGGAAAC
Organism: Tenualosa ilisha; assembly: GCA_015244755.2. Classification (NCBI taxonomy): domain Eukaryota; kingdom Metazoa; phylum Chordata; class Actinopteri; order Clupeiformes; family Clupeidae; genus Tenualosa; species Tenualosa ilisha. The sequence goes on along the minus strand of PYXC01002642.1, from coordinate 238,350 downwards.
GTAGGACCTTTGAACTCTGGAACATAGGGCCCAGGAAACGTAGGACCTTTGAACTCGGGAACATAGGGCCCTGGAAATATAGGACCTTTGAACTTGGGGACATAGGGCCCTGCAAAACATAGGACCTTTGAACTTGGGATCATAGGACCCTGGGAACATAGGGCCCTGGAAATATAGGACCTTTGAACTTGGGGACATAGGGCCCTGGAAACATAGGACCTTTGAACTTGGGATCATAGGACCCTGGGAACATAGGATCTTTGAACTTGGGAACATGGGACCCTGGGAACATAGGATATTTGAACTCGGGGACATAGGACCCTGGGAACATAGGACCCTTTATCATGTTCCCATTGGTTATCATATTAAATTGGAGAACAGAGGGCCTTGGGTACATATGGCCCAGGGAACATAGGACCTTGGGCCATATCTTGCTTATCTTGACACTTTTATAGGCCAATGCTTATGCCAAAGAAAAAACAAATTCAGTATGTGTAAAGAATGGTTCAGTGTAATTCTACACGTTTTTGGCCCCTTCTAAGCCAAAAGCTTCATGCAAAAAGTTGGCTGTGAGAGCACCATGTGTTATACTATCAATGACCACCAGGGGGAGGCTGATCTTTACTTTGCATTAAAAAAAAACACATTAGGCATTGTTAATGTGTTTCAGAGAGAGAGAAGGCTGGGGAAAAAAGAATGACTTATGTGACAGGAAATGTCCTTGTGGTGTGTGTGTGTGTATGTGTGTGTGCGGGTGTGTGTGTGTGTGTGTGTGTGTGTGTGTGTGTGTTGAAGTGTGGGGGGCAGGGGGTGGTGGAGGGTTTCTTTGACAGTAACTCATTGGTGTAAGTCAATACAAGGGTTGAGATGTTGAGATAAAAGGAGGAGGAGGGGGTCAAGAAAAAGAGAGAGGGAGGGGAGAGACAGAGATTGGAGACTCTGTGGTGGTCAAAGAGAGAGGAAGAGAAGAGTGTGTGCAAAAGAACAGAAAGCAAAAGTAACAAGACAAGAAGTGGGGGGAGGAGAGAGAGATAGAGAAAGAGAGAGATATTAAGAAGATTAAAAGATATACTTGTGATTTTGATAACATGATAAAGTCAAAGATCACTGCTCAAGGTGGAGGATTAGTAAGTAAGGAAAGTAAAGAAAGGAAAGAAGCAGGTAAAGAAAAGAAGATAAGTTTTTACTCAGATCTGTGCAAACTTGGCAGACCTCGATTCGATAACATGCCAACATTCTATATCTTCCAATAAAGCATCATTTGAGAAACTCTAGTTGTCAAAGTGTGTTAAACATGTTGGCTTTTTAACATTTTTACAAAAGTCCATGAAGGCTCATTTAATCCTTGCTTGTTGTCACCATGTAGAGTGCCTGAATGAACCTTTTACAGATTTGTGGCAGAATGGTAGAGGAAGAAAGGTAAGGAGAGAAAAAAAGAGAGAGAGAGAGGGGGAGGGAGAAAAGACAGAGGGAGAATGAGAGTGGGTAGAGTGGTAGGCTGATCATTCAGCCATAAGGGTTCATTTCAGGTGAAACGGAAATAAAACCACAAGAGAATAAAATCTCTCTCACTCCCCCTCCCTCCATCTCTCTCTCTCTCTCTCTCTCTCTCTCTCTCTCTCTCCAGGATGGGGTTGGGAGGAAATAAAAAGCTTTTAACAAAAGTGCATAACAAACACAAAAGCTAGAAAAAAAAAAAATCTCCCGTAAATTAATACTAAATAAGTATTTGGTCTTTGTGTGTGTGTGTGTGTGTGTGGCTAGGAGAGAGAGAGAGAATTACGCTCATATTAGCATGTAATGTTACTCGAAACTATCAGGAGGTTTTCGCAATTATTTTTCGGGGAAGCTCTCTCTCTCTCTCCCATGGTCAGCAGCTGATGGGCTTCCCCTGTGCTGACTTTGTTCAACTCCACACTTCCCTGTTGGGTGAGACACCTGCTTCCTCCTGCCTGTCTGCTTTAGCCTCCTTAGTTCATATGCTGAAATGTGAACTTACAAACCATAGCTGCTAACTTAGTTAGCAAGTTTGTTTGGTTGCAGTGTAATTGCCTATTGCCAACCAACAAAGTTGCTAACTGGTTAGCAATTATGGTTTTAGGAAATGCACCCCTGGCCAAGTTCAGTGGTCACAACATTTTGAAAATGTTCTTCTGTGGTTCCTGTTCATCCCTATGTATGAGATGTATAAAACATTTTGCAATATTCTGTCATGTTCAAGTCAAGACTGGTGTTTGTTCTACTGTATCTCCCCTGCGTTATTGTGCTTTGCCATGGGTTGAATGATCTTGAAATGATTTCAGTGATAACACTGACAGTACTGATTGATCTACCAGAATCTGTTTAGCTTATTTTGAATCTGACTAATGAAATCTCTGTTGTCTCTCTGTTGTTCTCTTGCGCTATCTGGAAAATACCCTATATGGCTAAATAACAGCAGCCCACCGACAGACTACTGGAGAACCGACAAGCAAAAAACACTGGTAGACCACCAGCTAGTTAGCCACTACTTCTACTTCAGTCAGTTTTGTGCATTTTGCCATCTGGGTACCTCAGTCTACTTAGCTTATTCTGACTGCAATCTAGCTAGTTACCTAATACATCTACTACAGTCAGTTTAGTCCGTTTTGAGTACAAAATAATAAAAACTTGCGGTTTAGCTCAGTTTAGCTATAGTGCTCTTGGTCATCTTAAATCACACTGTCAATTGTAGTCTTCGCATACCTAGGCCTACTCACGTACAGTATCTAGTCTCTGTCTACTTCACCACAGGAGCAGTAATTTCACTTTGAGTCAGATTCAGATTCGGTTCACACTTGAATCAGTAATCACACAGTCTGGGGTAGCGCTTTTTCCTTGTAACACTTGCAGTCTTCTCGGCTAATTGTACTTTAGCAGTTTGTGGACATGGAGGCTTTACTCTACAATAAATGAGTGGGAGAGAGCTGAGCTCACCTGCTGCAAGGAACGTGCTGTGCTGTGGTTGTGGTTTACATGTGGTTAACAATAGGACATCTCCAGTGCTCTCTACCATCACAGATGTACATGGAAATTGGCAAATGCTCATGTCTTAAGTGGCCCGATATAGTAAAGAAAAGTAAATTGTATCTACTGCAACAAAAGCTGATCTTGATAGGCCTAACACAAGCCTAATAATATTACAGAATTTTTTAAATCACATGCTTAATAAAACCCTAATATCAGACCATAGGCATAAAAGGGCTTAACTCTAGTCAAATTAATATAATGAGCCCAATACAAACCACATCCTATAGTAAATGAGGCACAGACTGAGTAGTTATTAGACACTAACAGTCCATTACAGATATAGTCATGATTTGGTTCATGTT
>PYXC01002642.1:222500-225000 GCA_015244755.2 Tenualosa ilisha | reverse complement strand
CCACTGTCAGTGCGGAGGAAAAAAACCCAAATAACTGTGATGTTCACAAATTGCTACCTTTTAGTCTCTGCACATGAATACTGATACACCACTGCATGCACACCTGCGGCGTTTTAAGCACACACTGTGGCAGGTCAAAAGGGTTGTAATGGTCAAAAGTGTAGTTTTTTCTCATGTTGTCGAGGTAAGCTGTGCAGGCTGTCAGTGTTGAAGTATATGTGCTTGGAGATGGAGGTGGTGAAGTCAACTGTCCACCAGTGACAGCATTTAGAAAAGCCCTGGCTCAATTTAACCTACCTGTGCATACAAACACACACGCATACATATGCCACCCACATGTGCCTGCGTATGCACACACACACACACACACACACACACACACACACAGACACTCACACATACATTAGGACACTTTTACACAAGCACTCATGCATGTACCAGTATGCACACAAACACTAATAGTGGCAATGTAGACATGCTGATCTCTCTCCATGTCTGTCCTTAGGCCATTCCCAGATGAGGACTGTGTTGGAGATGATGATATCTACAGTGGGCTTTCCGATCAGATTGAGTGAGTTAAAGAGTTCAGTGTGGTGCTGAATATGTCAGAGAAATTCAATATTTCACCTTCTTCTTTATGTCTTTTTTTTCCTTTTCTTTCTCTCCTTTGTTCTTGTTTCCCTCCTCAGTTCTTCTTTTCTGATCTCTCATTCCTAGCTTGTATCTGTTTTCTTTTAGTCTTTATTCTTTCAATTATTCACCCTTATCTCTATCTATCTACCTATCTATCTATCTATCTATCTATCTGTCTATCTATCTATCTATCTATCTATCTATCTATCTATCTATATATATATCTCTCCATCCATCTATCTATCTATCAGTCTATCTATCTATCTATTACTCTGCTGTCTCTCACACCTTTCCGTCTAATTGCCTTTCTCTCTTTTCTCACAACACTGTCTCTCATCTGTCTGACATTCGTCATTTTGTAACAGTCTGACGCATATTGTGTGGCTAAAGTAAGTCACTGTGCTCTCGCAATAGATGTGGGAGTTTCTCATCATTTCTCAATAGGTGAAATTGGGGTAAAACTTGATGGAATTGCTCAAAATCTTGATTTCTGATAGAGGAATATTTGCTACATTTGGTTGGAAAATGTAGTACATTCTCCACTGTTCCCCATTACATTGTAGACAGAGCCTTTCCTCTTTTGGAAACCAGGTTTGCCTGTGTCTACCAGTCTCTGTGGCATGGGAGTGGTCACTAATAATATAGGTTTTCTTGTTTGTTTTCTTTGTTTAAATTCGTTAATTTCTAGGTTAGTTAATTAATTTTAGTTAATTTCAAGGTAGGTTGACAATTATTTGTATTTGTTTTAAAAATATTGATTTATTAAACATGTACAAATATACAAAAATATACACATATTGGTCTTTGTTTTCAGGTTGGTCAAAGGGTCTCTCTGGGTGTTTTCTCCTTTGTAGAAGAGCATTATAATGATATTTATCTTGGTTAGATAGTAGGTGATTTATTGCCCTGCAGGATTGGAGGTATTTTTATGGACTCCAGGGGTGTTTTTGCAGCATTTGAGATTAAATGTTTCTGTATTGCTTTTGTCCCATGAGTCATAATCATGTGCTCTCTCTCTCTCTCTCTCTCTCTCTCTCTCTCTCTTTCATTTCTATCACTTTTTATGCAGCTCCTCTGTATTTGTGTATTACATGTTTTTACATTCATTGCTCTACAAATAGGTTGTACATTTCTTCCACTCCTGCTACACACTTCTTCTGCTCTCTCTTCTACTCTTTCTCCATTTCTCTTCTACTCCCTCTCTTCTCTCTTTCATTTCTTTCTCTTGTTATGCAGCTCCTCTATTACTAAAGTACTAATTTAAAAAAGTCCCTCCACTCCTTCTTCACACTTCTGTCTTCTGCTCTATCCCTCTCTCTCTCTCTCTCTCTCTCTCTCTCTCTCTCAACTCAGCAAGCTTTAGTGGCATGATAGTGGTATATATCTAAACAGGGTTGCCAAAGCATGTAGTGTACAAACATGTAAAACATCAAGCCATGAAGGCAACCATCATATGAATTAAACAGAAATGAACAAACACACACACACACACACATACATACTCTCTCTATCTCTTTCTCTGGTAACTGAGGGTATTATTTTAGAGTACATCACACCAATGTGACCCAGTGAGAATGTGTGATGTGAGATTTTAATCCTGTCTCTCCTTTTCTCTTTCTCTCTTCCTCTCTCCCATCTCAGTGATACGGTGGAGGAGGATGATGACCTCTATGACTGTGTGGAGGACGAGGCCGAAGAGGGAGATGAGATCTATGAGGACCTGATGAGGGCTGAGGAGCCACCAGACGTGGTAATACACACTAGACAGATAGACACACACACACACATGCACACACACACACACACACATACATACATACATATATATATATATACTTTTTCTGAAGTGTATGTAAATATCTGGCTT
>PYXC01002642.1:207500-217500 GCA_015244755.2 Tenualosa ilisha | reverse complement strand
CCATGGTAGATGGAGGAAATAGGTCATTTTTTATGAATGGGGCCAAGGATAGATGCCGATGGCTTGATCGGTTGAGGGATGTTTGGGGATGTGTGTGTGTGCGTGTGTGTGTGTGTGTGTGTGTGTGCGTGCGTGTGTGTGTGTGTATGCGTGTGATGTTAACATATCTTGTGTGGTCTATTCAGGAATGCTCCAATAGGGCCAATAGTGGAAGATTCTCCCTCAGAGATCTGCTCATGGTCCCCATGCAGAGAGTTCTGAAGTACCACCTGCTGCTCCAGGTAACACATGCACACGCACACACACACACACACACACACACACACACACACATGCACACATGCACACATGCGCGCACACACACATACACACACACACACTCTCACACACACACACACACACACACACAGGAAGATGCACTCTAGAATACGCACAGAGGTCTGCACGCACACACACACACACACACACACACACAGACACACACATGCACACATGCGCGCACACACACACACACGCACACACACACACACACACACAGGAAGATGCACTCTAGAATATGCACAGAGGTCTGCACACACACACACACACACACACACACACACATGCGCACACACACACACACAGGAAGATGCACTCTAGAATATGCACAGAGGTCTGCACACACACACACACACACACACACACAGACACACACATGCACACACGTGCACACACACACACACACACAAACAGAAAGATGCACTCTAGAATATGCACAGAGGTCTTCACGCACACACACACACACACACACACACAGACACACACATGCACACACGTGCACACACACACACACACACACATGCAAAAATGCTCACGCACAGATTCTCACAGACTTTCTCACAGGTCACACAAAAAAGGGAAGTGTATACTGTGATGTCCACTCAATCACACACACACACACACACACACACACACACACGCACGTTATGAACACTACTTAGGTGGTTTCTATGTATGCAGTTTTAGCCTCAACGGCGGTACAAGAACGAGAACAGTTTGCATGTGTGTGTATTTGTGTGTGTATGCGTGTGTGTGTGTGTGTGTGTTCAGTAACATCTAACATCTATTTTGTCCTGTTCCCAGGAGCTGATGAAACACACAGTGAACCCCGCTGACAAAGAGAACTTACGTAACGCTCTGGACGCCATGAAGGTGAGTGTCCATTGCAGTACACTTCTTAAAGCAACACTATGTGACATTTCACCTCTCTTTGAGGTGTCCTTTTCAATTCATTTTGGCACCATCTCTAAATTCATTGGATTGGTATATAAAGTCAAAAGAGGTGTTATTTCCACAAGCCATCTACTAGAGTTCACATCTTAAGTGTGCTCTCTTGGACGTCACTGTGGTGTAGGTTGTACGTCATACAACTCTCAATACCTGTGTGACCACACCGACAGAAGAGTCTGCTTCTGTCAGATTTTAGAGCTGATTAAAGGTGATCTTTGAATGGTGTGAACACATTTCCCAGCACTCTGGAATTCGAGCATGGCCTGGGCTGATAATGAGTTGAAAAAATAAATAATTGATTATAAAAGCTTTGCCCTTTGCGTGCTGTGGTCTCTCTCTGTGTGTGTGTGTGTGTGTGTGTGTGTGTGTGTGTGTGTGTGTGTGTGTGTGTGTGCTGTGGTCTGTGTGTGTATGTGTGTGTGTGTGCGTCCAGGACTTGGCCCAGTGTGTGAATGAAGTAAAGAGGGACAACGAGATCATGAAGCAGATCACCTCCTTTCAGCTTTCCATTGAAAACTTGGTGAGACCCCATTCATTCATTCATTGATTCATTTATCTATTCATTCGTTCGTTCGTTCGTTCATTCATTCGTTCATTCATTCATTCATTTACTCATTCACTCATTCGTTCATTCATTTATTCGTTCATTTATTCATTCATTCATTCCTTCCCTGCACGACTTTGCAAACAGGACTTTGACCAAATCATTCATTTATTCATTACCAACTTATCAGTTCATGAATTAACTGATTCATTCTTTCATTCATTCACCAGTCAACATCCCTTGCTCTGTTTGGGCGACCTAAGATAGACGGAGAGCTGAAAATCTGCACTTCAGAGAAGAAGTCCAAGCAGGACAGGTGAGTTTGCTCCTTCTATCCTAAAGTTGGGGAGATCAGACAGGTGAGGCAGAGAGGGAGTGAGAGATGAGCCTTTGGACAAACCTTACAGATCGTCTTTGATCAGGACATGTTAAAACTACTGCTGTTGCTGAATCCTACCTCCCTTAGTCTGTATGTCTGTCTGTCTATCTATCTATCTATCTATCTATCTATCTATCTATCTATCTATCTATCTATCTATCTATCTATCTATCTATCTATCTATCTATCTATCTATCTATCTCATTTGGCTGAGCCTTGTGTTTGGACACAGGACATCAACATAATAAGTGACCACAGTAGGTCATCACTGACCACGATGATAATGATAAACTGCTCCACTGATTTTAGATTTCACTGATTTTAGCTGCACATCTCATTAGCCCAAGTAGAGCCCAAATTAGGATCAGGCAATTGTCACAAGTTTGTTCACTCTTACCTTCAGCCATCTACGTCTGTCTACAGTGTGCCTGTCTGTCTACAAATCTATCTATCTACACATTTAGCTATGTCTGACTAGCTATCTTTCCTCTTCTGCAGATATGCGTTCCTGTTCGACAAGGCCATGGTGGTCTGTAAGAAGAAGTCTGGGGAGAACTTTGAGATGAAGGACCTTATTGAACTGCAACACTACCAGCTCAGGGAGGGGATATCTGAGAAAGACAACAAAAAGGTGAGGCCTCCATCGCTCTCTCTGACTCTCGTTTCTGACATCACTCTCACCTTCTCTTTCTCCTGTTCTCTCCATTTTCTGTTACTGAAACGTACTTAACACATGCTTATCGTTTCTCTCCTCTTCTAATGTGACAGATCTCTTCTACGCCATATCCCCATATCTATCATTCACCTATGAGTAATCTAATTGTGTGTGTGTGTGTGTGTCCACAGTGGTGCCACTCTTTCCTGTTGATAGACTTCCATGGCCACTTTGGTTATGACCTGTACTTTAAGACTCGGGAACTGAAAAAGAAATGGATGGAGCAGTTTGAGATGGCTATGTGAGTTCTCTCTTGTCTCTCCCTCTTCCTCTCATCTTTTTCCTCCTCTTCTTGTCTCCTTCTTTTTCTGTCCCATCTCCCCCCCCCTTCCTCTCTCCCACCTCTCTCTCTCTCCCTCCTCTCTTTTTCCATCTCTCTTTCACTCATTTCCATTCTCTGCGCCCCCCCTTCTGAACCACTCTCTTCCTCTTTCCCCAGCCCCTCTTAACCCTCCATCCTCTGTTCCCTTCTTTTTTTCTACCCTCCTGCTTTTACTTTCTCTCAATAAAACACTCACAATATAACGTGTGTGTGTGTGTGTGTGTGTGTGTGTGTGTGTGGTGTGTGTGTGTGTGTGTGTTTTACCCCCTTTTCCTCAGGTCAAACATGACTCCAGAGAACAGCCTTGCGAATGGCCATGAATTTCAAATGTATTGCTTTGAGGACACCACGTCATGTAAGGCCTGCCAGATGCTTCTCAGGTGAGGATGTCAGGTGTCTATTCCTGAGAGCATATGTTACTCTGGAGGAATTTTACTGTTTTTTTTTTTCTTTGTGAGGCCTTCCCATTTTCACTCATGTGACACTGCATTACTTCCTCTAAAGCCTGCCAAATATTGCTCTGATTGAAATTCTATCAGCTCCTGTAAGTCATAACTAACACTTTTTTGTGAGGGCTTGTCAAGTATTGCCAAAGTGACACTGTATTGTTTTCTGCACCACTGGACACTACTTCTTGCCCTCTTTTCACATAATTTGCTTGAGCTAGTCTTCACCCAAAGCTAATTACTCACACAATTAGCTCGAGCTAGTCTTCACCCAAAGCAAATTACTCACACAATTAGCTCGAGCTAGTCTTCTGCCGAAGTTCCTTTCACTTCTTTTCAGGCCTGCCCACTATAATTCAGTGATTATTTGTGAGACTTGCAAAAAAATGTGTCAGTATGATTTTCAGTTTAGGGAAGGTTATGGTTTTAGCACTAAGGGAAGCTGTGTGACTTTGTGTCGACCTTGTTGGGAAGGTGTGTGACTTTGTATTGACCTTGTTGGCCTCCGGTGAGCAAAGATCTGGTGCATCCAGTTCAGCATCAGCTCAGGGCCAGAAGAGGGCCAAACCTGTGCCAGACTGATCTGTCCTTTCTGCTTCAATGTAAGCTGACAAACTGTCTGACTGACTGACTGACCGATTGACTGGCTATCTATCTGACTGTCTGTTTTACTGGTTGACTGTCTGTCTGTCTAACTGACTGAGTGCCTATCTACCTTACTGATGGACTGTCTGACTGACTCTGTGAGACTGACTGACTAATTGACCGACTTTCTTACTGAGTGACGTCATTGACTGGCTGGCTGTCCAACTGACTGAGTGTCTGTCTGTATGAGTGACTGACTATCTGTCTGACTTCCTCTGCAGCATGTGAGCATGTAAGTCTGGCACCACCCAGGTCCAGATCAGAGCCAATGGTGGGTCAAATTTACAGTATGTGTAATTGGGACTAGCCAATCCAATAACTCATTAGTAGCCCAGATTGATGGACTTCTGAACCTGTGTCGTGTGACACCCTACTGCAGTGAGATTAGGTGATTAGATTGGTTGATTTTCCTCTGAATGCGATGAACACGGCGCTCATCTGTAGGACTTCCTGTAGTGACGGCATCAGAGCCTGAGTGCTTCCTGCAACCTGAGGTCCTCGCTGACTCACGGGCAATTACAGCAGTCCACAGAAGAGCTCAAAGTACGCCTGACTCTACATCTGCCATGTGTTACACGGCACGCTTGCAACACATGCATTGTGATATTACATTTGAAATGTGATTACATGACACGCATGCAACACATGCAGTGTGATATTACATTTGCAATGTGATTACATGACACGCATGTAACAAATGCAGTGTGATATCACATTTGCAATGCGATTACACCTTTTTCACCTTTGGTTTAGGCAGAGTGTAGATTTCAGAGTGGTTGCGTTGTGTTGTTATGGCAGCGTGTTTTAATATTTGTTTTGTTGACACATGATTTTCTCTTTTTTCCCCGCAGTGTAGGTTTTTACCCTCTTGGTTTTTGTAACGATGCCATATTTTACATGCTGTGTTGTGTTATGGTTTTGTGTGATATCGGGACATTCACCCGGCATTCATACAGTCTTTTTCTTTTTCTTTTTTTTGTTCTTTAGATTTAGTTGGAATTTAGATGTTGACATGCTGTGGTATGGTTATGGTTTTGGTTATGGTTTTGTTGATAAATGTACACAGGAATTTCTCTTGTTTTTCCAATATGGTTTAGTCACTATTTTCACGTACTGTGTCGACGTCATGATGGTGTGTTTTGTTGTGTGTTGTTTGTTTGTTTGTTTGGAGAAGTGCTACAGAAGAGCAAATAATGTGATATTGAGAATTTCTTTTTTTTTTTTTGTAGTTTTTTTTTTTTTTATATTTTTTTTCCCACTCTGTCATTTTCTAATATTTTCAGAATGTGGGGTTTTATTTGTTGTGTTGCGTTGTAAAGTATGGTGGTGTGTGTCATGTGCTGTGTTGTGCTATGTTATTATTTAGGGTGCACTGACATAAAGGGGTTTAAGAAGTGACGTTGGTAAATTAGCCAGGTAATCATACTGTTTCTCTCTCTCTCTCTCTAGTTCAGTTGAAGTGTGGATGTTCACACATGTTGTGTTGTGTTGTGTTGTAAAGCATGGTGGTGATGTATAGTATAGTGGTGTGTCGTGTCTTGTGTTGTGCTGTCTAGCGTGGTTGCATCTTATGGTGTGGAAATTATTGTGTTGGACCTTTACTAAGGATGCACGAATATATCAGTCTAACACCGGTGAGAGTTGTTGACCAGGTTGATATTGTTTAAACGGCGGTATCAGCCCAGAGTTTTATACTTGGTGCATTCTCTAATAAACTAAATCTGAAATCATTTTCTGTTCACCTCTCCCTCCCTCCTTCCCCTCCTCTCTGTCTGTTCTCTCTCTCTGTCTCTCGTAGGGGTACATTCTTCCAGGGCTACCGCTGCACGCGGTGTAAGATGGCCGCCCATAAAGAATGCCTGGGCAGAGTTCCAATGTGTGGCCGAAATTCAGGTACTAGGGAGGACTGTGTGTATGGGGGGGGGGGGGGGGGGTGCATGATGTGTTTATAAGCTTTGTGTGTGTGTGTGTGTGTGTGTGTGTGTGTGCTCGTGCGCATGCTTGCTTCATGCTAAAACCTTTTTCAGTATAGCTCCCCATTGTGAATGTTCAGTACACAGAGAGAGACAAGGGAAACCATGTCAGTTGTTTAAAATAGAACACTCTCTGTAAGCCTGTCAGTTCAAAGAACTCACAGGAAGTATTTCTACACAGTTTCACAAAAACTAAACAAAGCATTTAATAACTGGTTTTCTTCTTCTGAGTTATGTCATGTCTGTCAAACAACACAGAATTTACTCTCTGAAAGAATTGTTTGATGAGTGTTCGATAATATTGAGAAGCATTATCACAATGTATTAACAGAAATAATAAACGTGAGTCTTAGGTAATGTAAAGAGGTGTCATAAAGAGTCATGAACACTAACGTGTAGTTCATATTATTACACATCATTAGACGCTGTTCAGACCAAACATGGTTTTCACCTCCAAAAACGCAAGCGTTCTAAAGTGGGGAGCAACAAAAACATGCAAGGTTGAAGGTTGAAACTGATTATGTACATCTTGTTGCTATGAGAGCATATATTTGGCTAAACTGCTAAGTCACTTGCTTAGTTATGACTGGCAGCTAAGCAACGACCCATTGTTGAAGAAAATGCAATCTCAAAAGTTAAACTGTTTTTAACTTTTTAGGCTAACCTCGCTTCTTTTTCATTCTGCTCCTCGCTCATATTCAATGCCAGGCGCGTAGCAACAGTCATGTCGCAACGTTCTATAGAGAAACAATTAAATTCGACCACCTGGAGGTGGAAAAAAAAAAACGTGTCAGTCTGAATGCTGCCTTATGTGTACAAGAGTACAAGAGCATCTTGCAGCAGCATGTATTGTGGTCAGTTGTCACTGAATCGATTAGTCTACATAGTTTTTGAATTTTGAATCTCAACAACTCCACTTTTGATTTGCTCCACAGAAAACTCTGGAACTCTTAAAAAGGTACGACTATGACCCACAGCCTTGTCACCTGCATTTGTTTTGTCCTTTCAGGAGTAAAGATATTAAAAGACCAACTCTGTACAGCTTATAACCTTTCTGCTGTCCTACAATTTTCTTCCTTTTAGAATAAAACTATGAAGGGGGCCCCTAGACCACCCAAACCAGGTAAGACTGAACAAAATAGTTTTTACAATTTCATGAGCTATAAGTAAAGGTTCTATGAAAAAGGCTTCAAAAGCATAATATTAATGTGTTGTCTTTTCCATGTAATTTCAATCACGCTTCAAATTTTGTTGGCTTAACAATGTAAACTAAATTAAGAAAAGGAAAATGTAATAACATTGTAATAATAATAATATGAATATTTTGAATAATTATGAAATGGAGTAGCATGCACCATAATTTTTTTGCCATACAGTGCAATCATCAATGAATTATTGTTATAATACCAGTAATTTTAGGGCATCATTTAATAAAGTTTCACAAAATAATAGATTTATCATTTAATAAAATTGCTGATTACCTGGCATTTGCCCCTCCTGTCCTCAGGTCTGCCCAAAATGGAGGTGTGTGAGGAGTATTATGGTCTGCCACCACCCCCTGTAGCTTTTGGCCAACCGCTGCACCTCTCTCTGGGTGATGTCATTGAGCTGACACGGGCAGAGGTGGAGCTACAGTGGTGGGAGGTGTGTTGGGGGGTGGTCACACACACACACACACACAGGCATGCATGCACGCACGCACACACACACACATACACACACATACTTCAGTATTAGTACATTACGCACACACACACTCAGACACAGACACACACACATGCACACACAAACAAACACACAACATTACATACCCATACACACACACACACACACACACACAAACAATAGTGCACCAAAACACTTGCACAGACAGCATATACTGGTGGTCACATGAGATTATTGTAGTGTGCAGTAGGAGAAAAAAGCTGTGTGTGTGAACATGAGCGTGTCTGGGCCTGTCTATGGACAAAATGGTCTGATCATGGCTGTGTGTGTGTGCATCTGTGTTTCTGTCTGTGTTAGTGTGTCTGTCTGTCTGTCTGTCTGTCTGTCTGTGTATGAAGGTGTTTCGAGAGGGAAGTTTGTGCTGTGTGTGGTGTCTAGCTGGTAAGAATTCAGTCCTGGAAATAACATCAACTTCCTCGCCTCTAAAATAAAAAGTGGAAGTTAACTGGGCACTGGTCAAACCAGGCAGGGGAGAACTCACCACACACACACACACACACACACACACACACACACACACACACACACACACACTCACCTAAAAAACCTAGAGGAATGTTTGCTATGTTATGCAGTGATTTGTGTGTTTAATACGTGCAGAACAAATATTCAAGACACACGTTCGCTTCGGGGTCCTGTTCGTCCTGTTAGGAAAATACCAGCAGACATACATTACCCCTTACGCAATGCACAATTAGCATTCAAGATTTAACATTCAAGATAGAGTCAAATAGATGTATTTGCAATGCACAGTTGTGTATGTTAATTGGCTGGAAGTGTTATGTGTATGGTTATGCCTGTATGTTTAAGTATGTGTTTGTTTGCACATATTTATATAAGTTTAGCTGTGTATGCGTTTTTGTATGTGTGCTAAAATTGTTTGCTTACACAATATTACTGTGTGCTTAAAATCACATGCATGCACATGACTGTGTGTGTGTGTGTGTGTGTGTGTGTGTGTGTGTGTGTGTGTGTGGTGTGTGTGTGTGTGTGTGTGTGTGGTTTGCAGGGCCGGAATGTCACAGTAGGTGAAGTGGGCTGGTTCCCATGCACCAAAGTGCAGCCCTTCAGACCGGTGAGTACTGATTGGTCTAAGTTGATCATGTGGCATGATGGTCAACTTGGTTATGAGCAACAACAATTAAGGATCAAGGAGTTTATTTGTCACATACATTGAAATACTAATGTAAGACATGTAGTGAAAGTGCATAAATTAGATAAAAGAGAAAAAGAGAGATAGAGCAAATGGAAAATTATGAGCACTTATTCAGCTTCAGCGATGCATTCTGGACTCTGGAAAGGATGCATCATGGACTTCAGTCTATTGCAAAGTTCCACTGAGTCAAGTCCCAGCATCCTAAGGCAACCATTCATCTCAAAACAATTGTCTATTATTTGCAGTAAGGATTTGGCTGTCTTGTAAGAGTCAAATTGAACTCAAGGAAATTAAATTATCTTTTTCTTTTGCCTTTTAGACCTCTACACCTGATCTGTCTGGGATCCCCTGGTACGTAAAATATATATATTTTTTCTTGACACTGATAGTCATATATATATATACACACACATACTAACACCAGGACTGCACAAAGATAGCCTATCAATATCAGAAAAGCACTTCTGTCAGAAGGATAATACCTTGGTGTTCTTTTTGGTGTACATTGTTTTGTGTCCTCTTAGTCTAGTATGGAATCTTTCATAAAGAAACACAAGAAAACAAATGTGTAGTGTACAGCTGTGTTTAAAAATAGTGGTGCATTTTAAAATAAATAAAGTGAATAAAAGTAGAAATAAAAAAAAAATGACTATAAAAATATTTTTTTAACATATTAAATTAATGATAAAACTTTATTTCCAAATTTGTGCGCACACAGTATAGCATACGATCATGTCTATAAGGAACTCTCACTTCTTACCTTAGGTTTGCTGGGAACATGGACCGTTCTGCAGCTAAGAACCTTCTGATGTCCCGATCAGACGGA
>PYXC01002642.1:127500-205000 GCA_015244755.2 Tenualosa ilisha | reverse complement strand
ACCTTGAGCCACAGTTGCTTGCTTTATTACTTGCTACACACATATATAACCCTATTTTCTTTTCTCAGGTGGGATTGTTCCCAGCCAATTACGTGGAGGAAGACAACTCTGACTACTGCTGATTGGACAAATCCCTCGCCCATCTCCCAACCTCCTCAGCACCATAGACCTTCCAGGAAAAAAAAAGATTCATCCATGGAAGATTCCAGTCCTCTTTATTTTTTAGTTGGGATTTCAAAACTTGTTTTTTTTTTTAGTCAAGAGGTTAAAGGTGATTTGCCAAAGACCTAATCTCTTCACCTTTACAGTTTAGGGATGAACCTGGCTCCCACAACTATGAATACTCATCCTGACTCTGAGTTTCTGAGTAAAGGACTGACTTTTGCCTCTGGTTTCAGGTCACTTGCGTTAAATTTATTGTCATTTCAGCTGCATCTATTTCCTCTTTTGGATTCACAGATACACTGGCTGAATTCTAGCGTTTTTCCGTAAGCCCTAACACCTGCGTGGTGAGCTTGCTGAGTGTCAATTTTTCTTTCTGTGTTAACAGATTCCTGCAGCCATGCTGCCTGCAGAATACATGCATATCAGGTGCCGTCGCCCAGCTAGAGAATAGGAGACGCAATTTTTTATTTTTTTTTTCCTTTAGCAGTCACAAAACAAACCCCGTTCCAGGTCCGCTACGCAGGCAGCGTGTCTTAGGCGTGAACCCTCAAACACTAAACGGGCATGAACCAGCTAATCGTGAGGTTGAATCATGCCAGTTAAGTGTCTGAGGGGTCAGGGCTTATAGGGTGTACAACAGGATTCAGTCGAAGCTGAAGGGTATTGAGTCATAGTTGATCTGGCCACGTCAGGTCTTTTAGGGGGGTTTTGAATTTGACTGAAATGCTTTAGACAGTAACAGTTATTATGAAATGATCACTTATATGACAGAATTATTACAAAACAAAAAAAAAGTGAAAACTGTTGAGAACATATGAATGTGTCAGTGATGTTGCTGTTTTGTGCTTCTTTGTCTATTAGTGAATAAGTGTCCACTGAGATGAAGTACTATTTATGTTGTTGATATTTTAAAGAGTGCTCTGTTACAAATAGGAACCTCTTTTTCCTAATTGAAAAAAAAAATAAAGTGACATTCTCAACATTATGAGGTTTTCATTGTTACAACAGCAATGAATGCCATTGAGTAAGTAAGGGTCTGGAGACACACAGGATTTTTTTGTTAATTTATTTCCAAAGGATATCAAAATAAAAGCATCACCAAAAAAAAAAAAAAACAAAGAAAAAAAAAAAAAAAAAACTACACCATCCTGATCATGATCGTATACACCTTGACACAGGTGTTTTTCTCCAAAGTGTGTGTGTGTGTGTGTGTCTAGGTCAGCATATGCATTTAGATAAGTATGTCTCCAATATGTACTTCAGCAATTCAGCAATATTACAAAGGCAACATTCATGTGCCTACAAATTTCTTTTAGGTAAAGAGAAGTGTGTGTGTGTGTGTGTGTGTGTGTGTGTGTGTGAGAGAGAGTGAGTCTTTCAGTATGCTGCATCTGTCTGATCGCCATTCCTGCACTGCCATCTACTGGTAGTTTTGTGTACTGTTGTCCCCTACTGGTAGTACAATTCCAAGTTCATCCCATCATGGATTTCATCTGAGCAGCAGGGTCAAGGCAGACACACACTCTGGCCATACAGTCACACAGTTTCAGATTTTAACTAGGCACTCCTGAGAAGCTGACAATACATGGGGTTAAGTGGCTGTAGGTGATGGCCTTGGGCTTGAGTCATTATAGATTCAAAGTACTTTTGTCGAGCCAATATGGATGCACAAAAAACAGCTGGCATCCTGTTTTCTTTTTCAAATTTACCCCCAGACACAGTATTTTTAAGAGGATTCTGGGCATATGGTATACACGTGCACATCTTAGAACAATCATTACACTTTGCTTTTTTTTTTTTTTTTTTAAATCAGAGTGTTAGGAAATACTGCATTGAAATTCTCAGACATTTGAAGAGTGAAGCAAACTGACTTTCATTTCCAAAGTGTCATTTCTTCAGAGAACTGATTATTGTACCATTTGACAGTACTGTGCCATTCGTATGGTGCCCAGTGTTCTATTTGGCTTGCTACCGCACAAAAGACTGCAAGGAAAAAGAAATGGTTACACATCACAATCACAGTTCTTCTCAGTTTATGTATGAAGCCTATCAGTACATAAAACAGGCAAATGCCCACGTGAGAAGCCACTGAAAACGTAAGACATCTGATCAATAAAAGGCAAAGGATACAATCTCCCAGCGTTACGTGGTCCTTGAAAATTGTGTACCTGTAAGGAATGATGTGAAAGAGGTGAATACATTTGAGCTCAAACTTCACACATTCACCAACAACAAAAGACTTCAGAGAGTCATGAACTGCAGGAGTGGATGGACACCAAATTACAGCCCTGCCTTTAGTCTGCCCCTATCTGTCAAAACCCTTACTAAACTCTTCCCTTCCCTCCCTCCCTCCCACCCACCAACTCTCTCTCTCTCTCTCTCTCTCTTTCTCTCTCACACACACACACACCATCTTGTCTGCCGTCAAATCCCATTGTTTGAATAAAAGAGGCCATTTTCTATTAACAACTGCCCACTGGCTTTTAAGTTGACACATACTATGTGTGAAGAGAGTGCAAACAACAGAGGAAGGGAAGAGAAGGGAAGAAGGGAGTTGGAGTTGGAAGGGTAAAACACGAGCAGAAGCTCAAGATACCACTCACCATTTCTTTAGGACGATTTTGTCCCACCGAGTGCCGGTCTGGGCAGCGATTAGTTTCTTCAGGTCGCCGATGGTGTCCTCTGAGCTAAGGGTCGGGAGTTAAGGGTCTCACCGAGCGATGGGACATGCAACTTACACACACACACACACACACACCACACACACACCACACACACCACACACCACACACACACACACACACCACCTTGCAGGGGCTAAAGGTCACACAGAGCGATGGGCCACATTCCTGCTGCTGCTGATCTTCCAACCAACTTATACAGCGTAGCATCTAAGCAACATAATCCATGGAGCCAGTGTGAAACAGGTCTTTGCACAACATTTTATAACTATTAAAAAGTAAATATCTTAATAGTTATAGTTTAATATTTAGTCCCTTCTGGACTGAGGCAACAGATAGACCATGTACACCCTTATATGGATTGTGAATCTTCCTAGGTTTTTTGTTCCTGCTGTTCTCCTGCCTTGTGCAACCTGTACAAATGGCTTTTGACAATAGAGCTGACTTTGACTTTTTGACTTTGACTTTAGTTTCTACTGGTAGTAGCGGCATTTATGACAAAGGATACTTGCACTTCACCCGGACCTTCTTGCCCAGACGGTCGTTGCACACAACTTCAATCATCTTTTGCAAACAGCCCTGAAAATACAATGTAAACAGATCGGTGTGGTGGGTAAGAAAGGATAGTAATTGTGAACACACTAATGGAACTGCTGTGCATTAATCAATCGTTCACAATTAATCAGTCAATCAATCTACACACAAATGGCTTACCATATACAATTTGCCATCTATGACGCATTGCATTGGGCAGTTTTTTTCAACACACGGCAAACGTAGCATTACTAGTACCAACATCACAGCCTGCATCGCATAATGACGTTAAACTGAAGCGAATTGTGCCGATGTGACGTTAATCTTGTACAGTAACGTTACACCCGATTATCATCATCGTTAGATTTACCTACAAGCTAATTATTGCCGGGCGTGCTGACATTACACAGCTATGAGACACAAAATTAATCATATAGCTTTACTCCACCAGTATATTTGACGATAAAGGCATGAAGACTTGTGTAAACCACAAGTTGACACAAATTCTGTTAGCTGCTAGCCTACAGGCTATGTTGGTTGACTGACGTTCAAGTAACTGCACAGTAATCCTGTGGATATAACAAGAGTAATGACTCGCTTGTATGGCTGACAAACGTTACACTGAAATTTTATATGACATAATGCTTACCAAAAGTTTGCAGTTAAAATAGCCACAGAGTCAGAAGATGAGACTGGCACGTTTCGTTGGTCTCTTCTCCAAACGGAAAACAAACGTAGGTAGCAAGGAGCGTTGAACCAATGCTGTGCTCGAAAAAATGATGACCAATGGTTTATAACCTTTGTTAGAGCGAGGCGGGATATATCACCAATGTGCTATCCCGTCGTAAAAATCCACTGTCGTAAATACATAATTATCATCATCATTAGGCCGACTTAGGCCATAAAAGTCAATTACATTTTCGTGAAACAGATATCTAGGCAAACAGTCGACTTGTTAACTTCGGATCATATACGTTGCACCGTTTAATAAAATAACAGATGTTGAATCGTAACATAACTATCAAACCCAGAGCCCTATGTCTCCATTACTGCCCTCTGTTGGTGGAGAAATGTCATAACATGTTCCATGGGAAAGGGTGCAGTGTGTGAAGAAGGAAAGCAGCTTTGCAAACACTTTAAAGTCGACAAAAATGGCAGACGATGAGAAATTACCGTCCGGATGGGAAAAGCGAATGAGTCGCAGCTCAGGTAATGTGATTTGCAGGATTTAAGGCAGGTGACCTTTTACATTGCTGATGCTTGACATCATGTCATCCGAGGAATTCGTCGTGTGCATTCAATGATAACGTTAAACGTGAACAAATGAACACTAACGTTAGCCCGCTAACTGCAGTATATGCACAGGTCTTGTAGCATAGCCAGCGCACTTATTGCTCGCTGGAGGACCATGTTCCTGCTGTGTTGTGATATGCTAAGTGGCATTTCTTCAATATGACTGATTATTATAACGATGCATTTTTGCTTGTCAACTTTTAAGTTAGTTATTTGTTATGGTGCTAGCTACTGTCAGCCAGCTAGCAGTAGGATATGCCTAGCTAAATCAGAAAAGCTAGTCACCTTACTGGCATATACGTTTCACGTATGAACTGTGATTGCAATGATAGTAATATAGTGAGTGTCTGGAGTAGGATAGTGTTTATAAGAAAATGACCTGGACTGCCATATGAATAATGGCAGTGCTACTGAAACGTACATTTTTCCTGTATGCTTGTGGCGCGAATAGCCATTGGATCCATTCATTCAGTGGCTACCAGGCCCAGATAACTTAGCTCTGTCTCCAGTTGGTCCGCTAGAGGTGTGCACTGCACCACTTTCAAATCTCGGCCATCTCTATCGCGATGTGGTAGATGGACACAAAAACTGATTATCCATGTTAGTATCACCATTGTCAGCACTCTAGCCAGGAGCCAGTAAGACCGTTTTATCCAGTAATATATAGCTTAGGCTAATGTCTGGGGGTTTTGGTGTGAAGCAAGTTTCCTAAAAAACCGTATTGACATTGTTTTGGTAGCAAGAGAGGATACATGTGTACATGTGTATGTGCCACACCACATGACACCAGGGGCCTGTACTTCTAAAAGAACCCTCCATTGAGCATCACTTGTTTCTGACGTGACATGTTGTTTTCAGATCAGCAGTTACTCCAGAAGTTACCCAGTTTAGCCAGTAACCTGGCTTCGTACTAGTTGTCTACTAAAAACATACCTCATAAAAATGTTTCAAACTATCGCCTTTAATCATGCCATATACATCATGTAATATTCTTGTCATAATCTTTCCATTATTCTTCCTGTGTGTGTGCGTGTGCGTGTGTGTGTGTGTTTCCCCCCTCTGCCATCTTGGGCATTCTTTCGCAGGCAGGGTGTACTACTTCAACCACATCACTAATGCCAGTCAGTGGGAACGGCCGGTCGGCTCAGGCGATGGGCGAGGCGACCCGGACAAAGTGCGCTGCTCTCACCTGCTGGTGAAACACAACCAGTCACGACGGCCGTCATCATGGCGTGAGGAGAACATCACCCGAAGCAAGGAAGAAGCACTGGATCTTATTCAGAGTAGGTGGAGGAGAGAGTTAAGTCTTATTTGTAAATGAGGCACCAGAAGTGTTATGACACGGGGGTGGTGATGGGGCGGGTGCAAGGGAAGGCATTTGACCTCATTTAGAGGAGATATATAGAATGGCCTACTTTACAAGGACTTCTCAAAGGATTGAGGAATGGGGGCTGTGTAGTGCCTGTGGAAGCATCCCAGCCACATACTGGTGCTAGTGCCCAGGGGGACCCTATTTGGATTCTGACTTGCAGTCTTCTTCAGCTCTCCTGTTTGTTTCCAGTCATTCTCAACTGTCCAATCCAAAAAGCACCAAAAATATACATTAAAAGTAAGCAAAAATCCACGAGAACTTGTGAGTTATGCTGGTTTTACCACAGCTAAGGGGACTTATAATGCATGACGCGGAGCGGAGCGTAGCCATGATAAAACCAGCATAACATACAACCTCTTGTGGGTCATTGCTTTTTTCAAATGGTTACCACATTAACCTGGCATGATTTCATTAAGGGAAGACACAACAAGAAATGTAGCAAATTATTCATCCAAGAAATGCATTCCCTCTAGCTGAATAGTTGCCAAGTAACACACAAGTGCAACCACCGTTCACTTTCCTATGGCACAGCAATATAGGCGAAATGTGGTTGGAGCCTTGATACATCCTGGATTTTACAACGGTATGGAATGTGAGTCAACCAATCACAATCAGGGACTGAAACTATCTGTTTTAGAAGGGATCAATAAAGTTTTTTATATCCTTACCACACAGTTTAATGATACACCAAATCAGATTGAATTGAATAATTCATTTACTTTGTCTAATTGGATGAGGGGCATCATCCAACTTCATGCCCTTTACTCAATCAGAGCCTTGGTATCTCTCTCACTCATGTCATGCTGCTCAGACATGTCAACAAACCTCTTCAGGCCTTGCATCTGCACTGTGTGATACGTCAGTTTGTGTTTGTGTTCATTAGAGTACATTGAGAGGATCAAGTCTGGAGAGGAGAAGTTTGAGAACCTGGCCTCCCAGTTTAGTGACTGCAGCTCCGCCCGAAATGGAGGCGATCTGGGCTTGTTCGGCCGAGGTATGTCAACATGCATGTATCATTTCACACTTTTTTGCATTACACACAAAAAACAATCATTCAAATTGACTTTTTAGCACTGAGTAAAATATCATGGTATCCATAGTATCATAGTATATCATAGTATCCAAACAGTGTAAATATGCTGTAGTTGAATCTTGTAAAACTGTACTTATACACTGTACATATTGTGAATGTAAGGGTATAAAAACAGAAAGACTCAGTGTGTGCACACGCATACAAAATAATTATTATTCTGTGTGGTGTCATAATGTTGACATCAGTGATGTGCAGGTAAGCTTAGAAACGACTCACGATCATCCAACGCTTTCAACCAACCTGACCACAACCCAACCCACAAAAATTGCTGAGCTCCAAATAATGCCCGACCCGCTGCATGACCCGTATTTTTTCCTTCAAAAATATAACAAGTTAAAAAGCACTTAAGCTTTATAATGTTATATTAACAGCAAAATGCAAAGTAGGCTATTGAAATGTTCTGGTGCCGTTTAATGCGTGCTTCATGTTTTAATGTCTTGGACTGGATGTTGGGCTACTGGGATGCAAAGGTTTACCCGTTTCACATTTGTGACGAGCCACGTTTGTTGTGCCTGTTTTGTGGCTGTCGTACTTGTAGATAGTGGCCCAGCACAGCAAGCAGGCTTCATAACACAAAGCTTGCACCTGTATCATCTTCATTTAGGTTACTATTTCCTCAAATGTTTATCAAACTTTGTTGTCTGTGTCTATCTGTTTTGTTTTGTTTTTTTTTTTTTCTTTCAATACCTCCGTCTTCAACTTTTCCCTGACTGTCTCCATCTCCTTCATGGCACACACGCCTGCACCATGTGTGAAAAATGCCTCTTCACACCAGATATTCAACCATGTATTTGAGCACATATATAGCCTTTTGCATTTTATAGGCTAGAAATATTTGTGCTTAAATCAATTTTAAAAGGGCAATAATTATTTTAACCAGCTCAACCGAATCTGACCCAAATATCATTAAGTTCATTTATGTATGACTTGAAGCCGTGGGTGACCATGATGGACCGCTCATTTTGGGACAGCCTGCGCATCACTGGTGAACACACTATGAACCCATGTGTGTGTTTGGCAGTATTCACCTACAGAGTTTGCCTGTTATTGTATTACTGGCTGAGGTTTGATCTAAGGAACGCAGAATAAACTTTTGTTGATATGTTGAAGACACAGACAGACAGTTTCTTGTTGCCTCCAGGTGAAATGCACATACACACACGTGCATGATGCCAGCTAGCCTAGCTGTGCGTGTAGTAATGTATGCCTCCCTCCTGACATCTCAAAAGCCTCCTAGTCAGTTGGCTGAGAGCCACGGTTTTTCAGTTAACTAGCTAGGGCAATCCATGGTTCTGGGTTCAAATCCTATGCAAGACTGCGCAGGATGACCTCATTGACACATGCACATTTAAATACCCCTGAATCAAAAAGTACACACACTCCAGGTGCGTACAAACAGGATGCAGAATTGCAATTTGAATTTGAATTGAATTGAGATTTGAATCAAAGGAAGTAAATTGAAATTTATTTTAATTCAATTCCACTTGCTATTCCTGAATTGAATTAAAGCTAATCCTAAAATTCAGATTTTTTCACAAGCCACACAGACACACACAGTATAAAGACATGCTGATGTGATAATGCTATTGTGGTCATGCTGTTTGTGGTCTCCAGGTCAAATGCAGAAGCCATTTGAGGATGCATCATTCGCTTTGAAAGTGGGAGACATGAGCGGCCCTGTGTTCACTGACTCCGGAGTTCACATTATCCTGCGGACTGGTTGAGGATGTCCTGGCGGACTGGGAATTGGAAGAACCCTTTCCCCTGCTCCGGGCACAATCTAAGCCCTCTAACTTCTCCACAAAAGGACTGTATACACATGCACGCACGCACGCACACACACACACACACACACACACACACACACACACATACATACAAATACACAAATCTACGTGAATGAATGCACTGCATTTTCCTTTCCCTAATCTAAAAGAAACAAAGTTTCCATGTCAAGACCGTTTCTGATAGTGGAACAAAGAAGAGCAACGTGTCCCTCTGCATCCTCCTCCTTATTTGCCTTATGATTCCCAAAGCTGATCTTACTTCATGTCACTGCATCAAATCAAATAAAAAACATTTTTTTTCCAAACTTTATCTTTCGCCTTCTTACCTAGGGCCCTCTAACCCCTTGGTGTCTGTGGTCCCATGTCATTGGTCCGACATGCGTCATTACATTACACCACTACATTGTAATCGTTGGTCTTGCCTATGGTCGAAGTAATGGGATGTCAGATGTATGAGCCTCTTTGTCTTTTTTCAGACCAATGAGCTGTCCCCACCTCTATTCACTTTGAACAGCTTCCATCTCCACCGTCATCACCATAACCTCAAAGACATTGAGCAGTGCATTTTGCCATTCACCCTATGCAGAGGTTCCACTGAGATTTAGATTGTTAGAACCTCATTAGAACCTCGCATTGCTTTAAATCAGTCAGCCATATCAAACACAGCCGCTCTCAGACAGAAAGCAGTGGTGAGATCATCAAAAAGCGTCCAGTCCACTCCAGTAAGGTCTGCATACATTGCTATTTAGGCTCAATTTCGAGTTCATAACATGAATAAGGCAAAGGATCATCTCAATTTCTTCGTGTACTTTTCACTTTCACCTACCACTTGAAAACAAACACTTTTTTCACTTATGTTCGATCTGTATCTGCCCACAAATTAATGGTACTTCCGCTCCAAGTCCAATTTGCAAGGTGTAAGTTAGGTTTACATTTACAGCATATTCAGCTCTACTAAAGCAACTGAAAGTAACTGAGAGTAACTTTCACAACACGATCTAATGATAAAATAGGTTAATTTTCTAACATGATGGGGGCGAAACGTCCATGAATTACAAACATTAACATGTTAAAAAAAGGTGAAAGTTTCCTGTAGATCAAAATTATTTTATGCAGTTGCTAAATGACAACTAACAAATAGCCTAAATTAGGCATTACATCTGGTGAAATGAAAAGCAACAATGAATAATTTTTATTTTGTGAATATTGAAAATGATTAAAATACCTTCATACCAAACCATTTTTTTCTTAAATGGAAATAACAGTAGGCCTAGTCCAGACAGACCTCTGTTTGTGCTTCTCACATCTGATGGTTGATTGATCCACAGTACCAGCACTTCATGTCTTGCAAGAAGTGAAAGTACAGTTTCACTACTCTGTACTTTTTTCCCCCTACTCATCCAGATTCCCTTGGCAGAAGGACAAAATATATAGTCTTTCATTTAGGGTTGTAGGCCTAGTAGTAGCATTGAACACGTTATCCACCCACCTTCTGGAGCAGATGAAGTACCGCTTTTCACTATTAGGCATTTATAACATTGTATCTGTAAGGCATTGATACCAGTAAGTGCACACATCAACCAAACGTCTCCAATAAGCCCACAATGAAGCCCTCCATTGCCCTAAAGACATGCAACACAGGTAATATTATAACTGTAATCAGTAGGCTCTCTATCACCATCTGCGACAACTCTCCATTACCTGAAAGTTTTGCAAGTTGCTAAGGAAAAAAAACTTGGGCAATAATCTACACTTGTCTGCATCTTCCTCACAATTATGCTCATGACGGATGGCAGTAGGGTGGAAATTTCTTGGACTGTTTTACAGCATGCATGTAGATTATTGTGCAAAATGATAGACTGCATTAACAACAAGAAACATGAATTCTAGGTGATACAAGGCTGCCTCCAATAGCCTAATTTATGTGTTTAGGAGAATAGGCTACGAAGTAAATACAGCCTATCAAAATTATTTGTAAATGTCAGATGTTACAGTAGGATTATCCAACGCTATATGAACAGGCAAACTGAATCTGCGCACAACATTGGGTATGTCTTGCATTTCACAGATTTTTTTTTTTTTTATCATTTATTTTTGTCACGCATTAAACTGAAAATAACATGAATATACTTGTGCTTTCGCCCATGTCTTCTTTCTCCCTCAGCAACTACGCAAGCAAACTCCACAAACTAAAACAGTGCTGTCTCCTTCATCACGCATACTAATCAGTTAATTTAATAGGTCGGTTATGATTTCACTGTCCAAAATGTTGGTAACAGAAAAAGTCTGTTACTAAAGTTACTGACATTTTATAGATAATAGGTAACTCTTTATGTTATTTTGTTCCCACAAATTGTAATGAAATTACAGTATCGCGTTCCTTTGTAAAGTGTTATCCCCAACACTGTGAATCTGGTTACAATTTTTGGTATGGCTGGGACAACAGTACAAATAGGACAAACAGTAAATACTCGATGTGGCACATCTTTCAGATTAAGAAGTTATGAAATCCTCAGTCCAAGAGTAAAAATATCAGCATTGGTGAATGTACAGCAGATAGTTTTTGTAAGTGAGGTGCTGCAACGTAAACTTCAAGTGTAATGTGGTCATACAGCTCTAGGAACAGTTGCTCTCTGGCTGGTAGACAGAACAGGAGTGTTCAAAGGCAGGCAGTGCTGGACAAGTTGTTCGGGCAGCTTGGGCTGCTTGGGTTTGGCTGCCTGTGCATCAGAGTCCATGTAGTAGACAGACGCTACTCCCTGTCTGCAAGGCACTTTCACTGCTGTGGCAGAGGTCTTCCTCTCTATCACCTAGTTCATCTGGATGCACCTAGAAAACAAAAGAAGAAGCACGAGTAATTGTGACTACACATGCGGCCACATACGTATACATGTACATAGAGAAGAACAATAAAAAAGCAACAACACAACAACTACAGAACTATAACTATAATAACACAACAAAGAACAATAAAACTACAACAGGAAAAAAAAAAAAAAAAAACAACAGCAAAAACAATGAAAAAACACAACAGACAACTAAACACCACCACCAACAAGAGAACTACCACAATAACAACTCCAGCATCAATACAACAATAGCAAATAACCACCACTAACAACACAACAGAAAAATAACAACACTGACAACAACAAATAAAGACAAAAACAAAAGAGCCAACAACAAAACAACAGCAATATAACAACACAACAGCAAAAACAACAAATAACAAGAACAACAAACAACATGCTGTATCAGTAACAACAATACCATTGCATCAACACACCACCATCGCCAACACCACCACCACCAACACACACAACAGTTTGACAAACTGATTTGCATTCACAGATGACTAAACATGATTACAACAAGCATAGCAACCCCTTGATTTACCAAAGCAACCACCATAACTACCCTTGCATCACCATAGAAACCCTCTGAAGTACCTAGCAAACAACTACCAACCACCACCATGGAAACCTAGCAACCTCCATAGTAACCAAAATGAGTACCCTAACAACCAACATAGCAACCACATCAAGTACCAGAGCAACCACCATGAGTCCCGTAGCAACCATCTAAAATGCCCTAGAAACTACCTAGCAATAACTTTCACAACGGCAACAGAGCACCTACTATAGTTACGACAGTATTAACTTTGAAAGCAGCATACCTACCACCATAAATATCCTAGCAACAATCTTCCACAATGGCAACCTAGTAACCACCCCATCAGCCAACATGATTACGCTAGTAACCTGCATAGCAGCCACATAGGTCACTATAACAACCACCATCACAACTCTAGCAACCATCTCAAGTATGTCCCTTTATTAAGATGTGTGACCCAGTGTCCCTTCGGAAACCATTCATCACACCAGCATTGTAAGTCATTACTTCTGATACTTGAAAAGTGCAGTCAATGTGTATGGACAATGAAGGGAATGACGGTGGCATGAAATGTGAAAATGAATGGAAGATTATGTTGTTTCTGGCTGCATGTCTAGCAGTTTGGCAACACTGGAGCTCTTTGTCAATGTATCCATATGACTCTTTTACATCACTTTGACAAGTATTACAAATATATGTTCACTTCCGAACTGTCCGCTGGAGTGTTTAGAGTTGTTATAAAGTGTAATATTTTGGTAACTGAATGTGGCCCACCAATAAAAAACTCATCGGAAACACGTAGCACTCCAGGATAGCTTGGCGTGCTGTTTAAACCAATAGGAAACCCGTGAGAATGCTAACTCGCTTCGTGTGCTAAGCTAAGCTAAAAGCACTGGGAATCCTGGGAATAGATGGTTGAAACAAGCAGCCAGCTTCTCTCTATTAGCAGAATAGGGTTCTCTGATGTATTTTGCATAAAATCCGAAGGTTAAGGGACATGACACGTATGGAATGCACACACAGTCTTATCACTCTCGCTCAATAATCATAACAGTCCAATAAGAACCACGGTTTGAGACCACGTCAAGCGCAAAACTTTTCTTCTTCTTCTTCTTAATTTACTGGCAGGTTACATCTCTTTGGTGCATACTGCCACCTAATGTACAGTAGTGTGCAAAGGGACTTAGCAGGCTATGACTGGATTTTGAAAAGGGAAAGAAAAAAATATATAGCCAATGTATTTATCTGAGGGAAAGGATCCTAGATCCTTTTAATTAGACCTGATTCATTAGGAAAATAAATAGTGATTTCATTCTATCACTCTGAATTCCTTCCTCTTTAAGGATGTTCTCAATTCCATTTTCTGCCTCCCTTTCTTGCCATTGTTGTCTGTGCACTGTGTATTCATTATAGTTAAATAGAACATGGTCTACCTCCTCTTGAACTTGACAGACACTACATAACCCATTACTTTTCTCTGTTAATTGTAAAGTGCTATTAAGAGATGTGTGACCCAACCTTAGTCTACTAGAAACAACCTCCTCCCTTCTGATGCAATCCTTTTCCCCAAAACATTTTCCTGAATTCAATGACAGTGCCTAGCATTGTATTTTGCCTTCCATTCATTTTGTCATTTCAGCAGAATTTTATTTTAGCTTTGGCTTCTCCCTTCCCATCAAAATATTAATTCATATATGTTCTTTTTCTTGCATTTTCTAGCTTTTTTTGTCAGCCGCTTCATGTCCTTTAATTCCAATATGTGCTGAAACCCAACAAAACTGAATTATTACTCCAAGGCTCCTCGACAACCAGATCCTCTCTTACTGAATTTCCTGTTTTAAAGCTGTGTAAAACTGCCA
Source organism: Tenualosa ilisha (assembly GCA_015244755.2). Classification (NCBI taxonomy): domain Eukaryota; kingdom Metazoa; phylum Chordata; class Actinopteri; order Clupeiformes; family Clupeidae; genus Tenualosa; species Tenualosa ilisha. Next base: position 190,823 of record PYXC01002642.1, on the reverse strand, counting down.
ATGAATCAGTACATATAACAGTCTAGGTGGTTAGATCACTTCAAACCACTACTTCAACTACTTTAAGTGGTATAACATCAAGTGGTTTGATTACTTCAACCTCAGTGCAGTAATTATTGCAGTTAACTTTATAGTACAGACTGACAAAAAAACAGTATATCCATACATTTTGTTAAATTTTGGGATATCAATCCCAATTCCGTAATGCCCATCTTGTAGATTCTCTAATCGCTCTGTAAATATGTTTTTAAAACCATATGAATAATAATATTTAGATAAGATGCCTTTTTACAACAGACTAGACAGTTCATCTGATTGTTCTGTCTTTCAGCAGTTCTAGATCAACAGTTGGAACTGGCAACACCCATGAAGGAACATTACTCAATACAAGTGCAGGACTAAAACTAAAATATTCAGTTCCATATTTCCCCCCCTGTGTTGTTAATCTTCCATCCAAAACCAGGACTTGTTGATTGGTATTTCCAACAGTCATTTAGTAGACAGAGCAGAATTATTTGTACTCCCTCACCATAAGCCTCACCATGTTAAGGACAATTTATAAAATCCTAATTTAAGTGGGGTTTCTTCAGCCTCTACTGACAGTGCACAAGTAGGAGTTGTTTTGGTTGTCCCTAAAGCAATCCTTAAACCTTTAAACTGAATTCTATCAAGCTTCCAGGGAGATGTTGCACATGCAGAACTATGCACTATCCACCCATAATCTATGGTTGATCTGATTAATGCTTTGTATATGTTCATTAGTGATTGTTTATCTGCACCCCAGTACTGCCCAAAAATAATTCTCATGAGATTTAATACTTTTTTACACTTAGTTTATGCATGTACTATGTGATGTATGTATGTATGTATGTATGATTCTTCACTCGCCTGCGAGCGCCACTAGAGTGCAGTAGCCTACCACATCGGAAGTGCTTTGGGAGTGGAAGTTTTCAGTTGAGCTATTTATTCATGTGATCAACGCGGAAGAATTGAAAACGAAAGTAAATCGAGGGTGAACCCCGTCACAACATTGCTTGTTAGGTAAGTGGGCTATAATGAATATAGGCTATAATATAATTTGATATAACCGACTGATCTCGATATTGCGGATATTTTAAAACTAAGGCGGAGAGGCGGAAGGCGGAGATGTTAAGGTTTTTTCCCGGATTTCAGGCCTCTTGCGAAAATTCCATCGTGTTGAGCAGGCCCCTTTAGCCTAGCATAACAGCCTAAGTCTCAATTTTCAGATCATAGAAGCCTTACGTTGGCTTACAAATAGGCTAAATGTTCAATGCAGGTTCAAAAAAGTCGCCTGTTTTATTGGTGGGGGGCCGAAAAGTTCGTCTTTGATCACCAGTGCTACAAATTAGATCGCATTGATAAGTGCCACACGCTATTTCAACATCACACAGACACCAAACTGCGCAGGGATAGATGAGTAGGCCTAGATACCGCACTGTCAGAGAATGCGTTACGCCTATTTATCTGAACTCTGAAAATATGTCACTGGGCATTCAGGATCTGATGAAGGGGAATAGCTAGAATCTCTCGAAGGCTATTTGAAGTTGTGGGTGGCAAAGAATTACATTTGGACATAATGGCGCTCACACACGACAGTGCATTATAATGGCGCTCACACAAAATTTGACACTATAGGCACAATTGTGTTCCTATTGATTTCACGCACAGCTTCCTCCCATATACTATCAGGTATTCCATCACCTAATTCATCATCCCACTTTGCTCTAATCTTATCGAGGATATTGTCACCATAGGAAATTATGATATTATGAATTCTGGAAATAAGTTCAGTTAAATTAGAAGATACAGGATAGGCCTGGACATAAGATAATCCTGATTATAATATATGAATATATTCGATACAAGTCACCAAGGTAGAGGAACTGGTATGAATGTCTTTTATAAGAATGTTGTTTTTTTGGTCCCTGGACTTTGAGTTTGGCAAAACAGAGGATGATGACCCCCCTTTTCTAGACTCATTTTTGGGTAAAAAAGGAAAATCTTGTGAGGATCCTTAGTCATTTTCACTCAGGGGTTTGACTCTCAGTAGATGATATCTTTTTAAATTAGTCATGATAGTGCACAACTTTAGGTTAACCAAATTGGTGCTGATTGACCAGTATTGTAAATGGAAATTTGGAACTGACTGACTGAGTCTCTTTTTTGAAATACCTCCCAGATCATGATGAACCACTGAAAATTAACTGAATGGTGGTTCTGAGTCCACAGATATGAGGCTACTACTGTAATAGGACATGTAATCCTATTGGACAGGTCCAATGTATCTGATTCATATGTTTATGTTTCTTATGTTTTATTGATTATTCAAGGTGCTTTGGTTTTCCTGCAGGTCTAGGACGTCAGTGTGCTGATAGATCCCAAATGAAGATGGGAGTGTGTTATGGATCTGTGTAATAGATTAAGTTATTAACTGAAGGAGAGTGAAGAGACTGATGGATAAGCCTCACAACTACACAGAATCACCTGATCCACAGTGAGTGACTGTGTGTGTGTGTGTGTGTGTGTGTGTGTGTGTGTGTGTGTGTCTGATCTGAACAAATTCACCTTTTATGACAATGTGGGGCCTAAAAGGGCCTGAATTTGGCTGCAGAATTGCAGGTATGTCACATAAATTTTCCAAGTCCCACTAGTTCAGTACCTATGAGTAGTACTGTCAATCAATAATAATAAATAATAAAATCTAATTAATTACAATAGAAAATCTAAGTTCATGCATTTAAAGGTCCAAAATTCTTCTTTTTTTGTGAAGAAAGAATGTGACGCATGCCTCTGGCTAGCACAGGCTTCAGCAAAGTGGCGCTCCTCGGTTTCCTTCACAGTCAACATGCAAGAGTGTAGTAGCCACAGGTTGTCTATGACAGGGGTGCCCAGGGGTGTCCGACCACGTGATTTTATATCCACCCTCCACCCCCCATATTTGCATCCCAGATGCGGAAGTTCTGCACACTCCCCCTTGCTTAACGTCTACCTTGGTTTGGCCTTTTCCTTCACACTCATTTGTGTCCATCAGCTCTTTTATAAATGCCATATTATGAAGCATCATTAATACTGGGCGACAAATCCAGGCGATTTTTCATAATAGCCAATCCGAGTGAAGGCATGCGTGACGAGGTGCTTTGAAACTGAAATGATCAAAAAATTAAAAATGGCGGAGCTAACACAACGATCACTATTTCTGTTTTAAACGAAAAGTTTGGGATTTATAACTTGGTATTTTGTAAAATGAGATGAGAAATGTTGACTGTTAAATCTGAAAACATAGGTTTTGTAACCAGAAAATACATACAATATATGTATGCTTACATGCTTGCGTTAGCAAGTTAGCAACCAACTACCAACGAATTATACATCTGACAGAGCATAGGCAAGCATCATTATTTTGTATGACCTGTAGGCTACAGTTGAGTAGGCCTACAGCAAATTCTCAAATGTAATATTATTTTACATCAGAAAAATATGTTTTACACATAGTGTTATGGTTTTGGACATGAGAAAAATCCACTTTGCATTAAAATTAATTTCCAGGATTCTGACTAGATCTGAACATCTGTCATTTAACACAGGCCCAGGCAGCTAACAAAATCACACCAACTCACACTGTGTTACGTCCAATCCACCTGGTGAAGCGCTACACAAGCTAAAGTGGTTTGTAGCTGCTCACATTCTAAATGACAGTGATGACTGTAATGCAGTTTTATCTGTGAAAATAATGTGCTGTGCTTCTTGTCACATGCATGTAAAGACTTTGACAGATGCTTACTGAAAAATGATGAGAAATTCTTCTCACGTTATGTGGTAGACACTTGTTGAATTAAACACGTTGTGAATAACACATTTGTCTGTATGTTTCAAGTCCGAAGCTTGCTTTATTAACGAATCATGATATATTATTGGCTAGAATGTAAAGGAGCAAGCGATGCCACAACTGCAAGCCTAGAAGGGTAAAAAAAAATTCAAAAAAGGTGAAGTGAAACCGAAACGTTTTATGTTTACAATGCGCCGGATAAGTGAACCATACCTCAAACTTCTTAGCGAACTGTACTGAGACCACCTCTCGAGGTTCGGACGGTTCGTTGTAAAGAGGTCTGGGTGTGGTTGGATTGTTCACGTGTGTAAAAATGTGATGTTATACAACCAATTTATTTTATAAGCATATGTTTCCATTTATAACCAGACCACAGACACACAGAGCAGTATGGAGGAGCAATTGAAACGCATAAAATATTGAAAGGTGCATTTTGTAAACCTGTGAGTTCTGTTTCCTTATTTCACTAGACTACAGACACACAGGCCAGTGTCTCCAGTGCCCAGTGGTGTGTCTATGAAGAGTGACTGGTCCATGGATAGGCCCCCAAACTTCAGCAGTGGACCACCACACTCTGATCCAAAGTGAGTATATACATGGCAGCCCAGCTGTGTGTGTGTGTGTGTGTGTGTGTGTGTGTGTGTGTGTGTGTGTGTGTGTGTGTGTGTGTGGTGTGTGTGTGTGTGTGTGTGTGTGTGTGCGCGTGCGTGCGTTCCAATTCCAATTCCAAATCTGGAATTGGAATGATAGGCTCTTAGCATGTCAGGTAATGAATTGCCTTGTCCTTAACTTATGTGAAATATGACAAAATCAGTTTTTGGCCCTTTGACTCCATATTGTGACTGTAGAAAGATTAGAGAGGTCTGTGACATAGTAGTGTCTGGAGAGTTCTGTGATGTTATACAACCACTTTATTTTATAGGCGTATATTTCCATTTATAACCAGACCACAGACACACAGGGCAGTGTGGAGGAGCAATTAAAACGAATAAAATATTGAAAAGATGTATTTTGTAAACCTGTGAGTTCTGTTTCCTTATTTCACCAGACTACAGACACACAGGCCAGTGTCTCCAGTGCCCAGTGGTGTGTCTATGAAGAGTGACTGGTCCATGGATAGGCCCCCAAACTTCAGCAGTGGACCACCACGCTCTGATCCAAAGTGAATACATACATGGCAGCCCAGCTGTGTGTGTCTGTGTGTGTGTGTGTGTTTAAAAGAGAAATACAGACTGTGTTTGTTTGTGTGAAGGGTATGTGTGCACTTCAGTATGGAGAGTAGAGTAACTTTGGAAACTAGAAATATTGAAAAGAGGTATTTCCTTATTTCACCAGACTACAGACACACAGGCCAGTGTCTCCAGTGTCCAGTGGTGTGTCTATGAAGAGTGACTGGTCCATGGATAGGCCCCCAAACTTCAGCAGTGGACCACCACGCTCTGATCCAAAGTGAGTTGTCAGATATATCCCTAGATCTTGTTCAGATTGGCCAAATCTGATTTTTACCATATCCAGATCATATCTAGCTGTCAAGAATGTTTGATAATGTGAACAGCAGAAAATCAAACAAAGTGAGATTTTTCCAAATCTGGAGTTGGAATGATAGGCTCTTAGCATGTCAGGTAATAAATTGCCTTGTCCTTAACTTATGTGAAATATGACAAAATCAGTTTTTGGTCCTTTGGCTCCAAATTGTGACTGTAGAAAGATGAGAGAGGTCTGTGACATAGTAGTGTCTGGAGAGTTCTGTGATGTTATACAACCACTTTATTTTATAGGCATATACTTCCATTTATAACCAGACCACAGACACATAGAGCAGTGTGGAGGAGCAATTAAAACGAATAAAATATTGAAAAGATGTATTTTGTAAACCTGTGAGTTCTGTTTCCTTATTTCACCAGACTACAGACACACTGGCCAGTGTCTCCAGTGCCCAGTGGTGTGTCTATAAAGAGTGACTGGTCCATGGATAGGCCCCCAAACTTCAGCAGTGGACCACCACGCTCTGATCCAAAGTGAGTACATACATGGCAGCCCAGCTGTGTGTGTGTGTGTCTGTTTAAAAGAGAAATACAGACTGTGTTTGTTTGTGTGAAGGGTTATGTGTGCACTTCAGTATGGGGAGTAGAGTAACTTTGGAAACTAGAAATATTGAAAAGAGGTATTTTGTAAACCTGTGAGTTCTGTTTCCTTATTTCACCAGACTACAGACACACTGGCCAGTGTCTCCAGTGCCCAGTGGTGTGTCTATGAAGAGTGACTGGTCCATGGATAGGCCCCCAAACTTCAGCAGTGGACCACCACGCTCTGATCCAAAGTGAGTACATACATGGCAGCCCAGCTGTGTGTGTGTGTGTCTGTTTAAAAGAGAAATACAGACTGTGTTTGTTTGTGTGAAGGGTAGGTGTGCACTTCAGTTTTGGGAGTAGAGTAACTTTGGAAACTAGAAATATTGAAAAGAGGTATTTCCTTATTTCACCAGACTACAGACACACAGGCCAGTGTTTCCAGTGTCCAGTGGTGTGTCTATGAAGAGTGACTGGTCCATGGATAGGCCCCCAAACTTCAGCAGTGGACCACCACGCTCTGATCCAAAGTGAGTTGTCAGATATATCCCTAGATCTTGTTCAGATTGGCCAAATCTGATTTTTACCATATCCAGATCATATCTAGCTGTCAAGAATGTTTGATAATGTGAACAGCAGAAAATCAAACAAAGTGAGATTTTTCCAAATCTGGAGTTGGAATGATAGGCTCTTAGCATGTCAGGTAATAAATTGCCTTGTCCTTAACTTATGTGAAATATGACAAAATCAGTTTTTGGTCCTTTGGCTCCAAATTGTGACTGTAGAAAGATGAGAGAGGTCTGTGACATAGTAGTGTCTGGAGAGTTCTGTGATGTTATACAACCACTTTATTTTATAGGCATATACTTCCATTTATAACCAGACCACAGACACATAGAGCAGTGTGGAGGAGCAATTAAAACGAATAAAATATTGAAAAGATGTATTTTGTAAACCTGTGAGTTCTGTTTCCTTATTTCACCAGACTACAGACACACAGGCCAGTGTCTCCAGTGCCCAGTGGTGTGTCTGTTAAGAGTGACTGGTCCATGGATAGGCCCCCACACTTCAGCAGTGGACCACCACACTCTGATCCAAAGTGAGTACATACATGGCAGCCCAGCTGTGTGTGTGTGTGTGTTTAAAAGAGAAATACAGACTGTGTTTGTTTGTGTGAAGGGTATGTGTGCACTTCAGTATGGGGAGTAGAGTAACTTTGGAAACTTGAAATATTGAAAAGATGTATTTTCTAAACGTGTGAATTCTGTTTCCTTATTTCACCAGACTACAGACACACAGGCCAGTGTCTCCAGTGTCCAGTGGTGTGTCTATGAAGAGTGACTGGTCCATGGATAGGCCCCCACACTTCAGCAGTGGACCACCACACTCTGATCCAAAGTGAGTACATACATGGCAGCCCAGCTGTGTGTGTGTGTGTGTTTAAAAGAGAAATACAGACTGTGTTTGTTTGTGTGAAGGGTATGTGTGCACTTCAGTATGGGGAGTAGAGTAACTTTGGAAACTTGAAATATTGAAAAGATGTATTTTCTAAACGTGTGAATTCTGTTTCCTTATTTCACCAGACTACAGACACACAGGCCAGTGTCTTCAGTGCCCAGTGGTGTGTCTGTTAAGAGTGACTGGTCCATGGATAGGCCCCCACACTTCAGCAGTGGACCACCACACTCTGATCCAAAGTGAGTGGTCAGATACATTCCTAGATCTTATTCAGATTGACCAAAGCTGATTTTAACCATATCAAGATCACATCTACCTGTCAAGAATGTTTGATAATGTGAACAGCAGAAAATCAAACAAAGTGAGATTTTTCCAAATCTGGAATTGGAATAATGGGCTCTTGGCATATCAGGTATAGAAATGCCTTGTCCTTATCTGATATGAAATATGACAAAATTAGTTTTTGGTCCTTTAACTCCAAATTGTGACTGTAGAAAGATGAGAAATGTCTGTTATATAGTAGTGTCTGTAGAGTTTTGTGAAGTTATACAACCGTTTTATTTTATAACCAACAGAGCAGGGTGGAGGAGCAATTGAAACTTACAAAATATTGAAAAGATGTATTTTGTAAACCTGTGAGTTCTATTTCCTTACTTCACCAGACCTCAGACACACAGGCCAGTGTCTCCAGTGCCCAGTGGTGTGTCTGTTAAGAGTGACTGGTCCATGGATAGACCCCCACACTTCAGCAGTGGACCACCACATTCTGATCCAAAGTGAGTACATAAATGGCAGCCCAGCTGTGTGTGTGTGTGTGTTTAAAAGAGAAATACAGACTGTGTTTGTTTGTGTGAAGGGTATGTGTGCACTTCAGTATGGGGAGTAGAGTAACTTTGGAAACTTGAAATATTGAAAAGATGTATTTTCTAAACGTGTGAATTCTGTTTCCTTATTTCACCAGACTACAGACACACAGGCCAGTGTCTTCAGTGCCCAGTGGTGTGTCTGTTAAGAGTGACTGGTCCATGGATAGGCCCCCACACTTCAGCAGTGGACCACCACACTCTGATCCAAAGTGAGTGGTCAGATACATTCCTAGATCTTATTCAGATTGACCAAAGCTGATTTTAACCATATCAAGATCACATCTACCTGTCAAGAATGTTTGATAATGTGAACAGCAGAAAATCAAACAAAGTGAGATTTTTCCAATCTGGAATTGGAATAATGGGCTCTTGGCATATCAGGTATAGAAATGCCTTGTCCTTATCTGATATGAAATATGACAAAATTAGTTTTTGGTCCTTTAACTCCAAATTGTGACTGTAGAAAGATGAGAAATGTCTGTTATATAGTAGTGTCTGTAGAGTTTTGTGAAGTTATACAACCGTTTTATTTTATAACCAACAGAGCAGGGTGGAGGAGCAATTGAAACTTACAAAATATTGAAAAGATGTATTTTGTAAACTGTGAGTTCTATTTCCTTACTTCACCAGACCTCAGACACACAGGCCAGTGTCTCCAGTGCCCAGTGGTGTGTCTGTTAAGAGTGACTGGTCCATGGATAGACCCCCACACTTCAGCAGTGGACCACCACATTCTGATCCAAAGTGAGTACATAAATGGCAGCCCAGCTGTGTGTGTGTGTGTGTTTAAAAGAGAAATACAGACTGTGTTTGTTTGTGTGAAGGGTATGTGTGCACTTCAGTATGGGGAGTAGAGTAACTTTGGAAACTTGAAATATTGAAAAGATGTATTTTCTAAACGTGTGAATTCTGTTTCCTTATTTCACCAGACTACAGACACACAGGCCAGTGTCTTCAGTGCCCAGTGGTGTGTCTGTTAAGAGTGACTGGTCCATGGATAGGCCCCCACACTTCAGCAGTGGACCACCACACTCTGATCCAAAGTGAGTGGTCAGATACATTCCTAGATCTTATTCAGATTGACCAAAGCTGATTTTAACCATATCAAGATCACATCTACCTGTCAAGAATGTTTGATAATGTGAACAGCAGAAAATCAAACAAAGTGAGATTTTTCCAAATCTGGAATTGGAATAATGGGCTCTTGGCATATCAGGTATAGAAATGCCTTGTCCTTATTTGATATGAAATATGACAAAATTAGTTTTTGGTCCTTTAACTCCAAATTGTGACTGTAGAAAGATGAGAAATGTCTGTTATATAGTAGTGTCTGTAGAGTTTTGTGAAGTTATACAACCGTTTTATTTTATAACCAACAGAGCAGGGTGGAGGAGCAATTGAAACTTACAAAATATTGAAAAGATGTATTTTGTAAACCTGTGAGTTCTATTTCCTTACTTCACCAGACCTCAGACACACAGGCCAGTGTCTCCAGTGCCCAGTGGTGTGTCTGTTAAGAGTGACTGGTCCATGGATAGACCCCCACACTTCAGCAGTGGACCACCACATTCTGATCCAAAGTGAGTACATAAATGGCAGCCCAGCTGTGTGTGTGTGTGTGTGTGTGTGTGTGTGTGTGTGTGTGTGTGTTTAAAAGAGAAATACAGACTGTGTTTGTTTGTGTGAAGGGTATGTGTGCACTTCAGTATGGGGAGTAGAGTAACTTTGGAAACTTGAAATATTGAAAAGATGTATTTTCTAAATGTGTGAGTTCTGTTTCCTTATTTCACCAGGCTACAGACACAAAGGCCAGTGTCTCCAGTGCCCAGTGGTGTGTCTGTTAAGAGTGACTGGTTCATGGATAGACCCCTACACTTCAGCAGTGGACCACCACATTCTGATCCAAAGTGAGTACATACATGGCAGCCCAGCTGTGTGTGTGTGTGTGTGTGTGTGTGTGTGTGTGTGTGTGTGTGTGTGTTTAAAAGAGAAATACAGACTGTGTTTGTTTGTGTAAAGGGTATGTGTGCACTTCAGTATGGGGAGTAGAGTAACTTTGGAAGCTTGAAATATTGAAAAGATGTATTTTCTAAATGTGTGAGTTCTGTTTCCTTATTTCACCAGACTACAGACACACTGGCCAGTGTCTCCAGTGCCCAGTGGTGTGTCTGTTAAGAGTGACTGGTCCATGGATAGGCCCCCACACTTCAGCAGTGGACCACCACACTCTGATCCAAAGTGAGTACATATATGGCAGCCCAGCTTTGTGTTTGTTTGTGTGTGTGTGTGTGTGTGTTTAAAAGAGAAAAATAAAATGGTGAAAAGATGCATTTTGTAAATATATGTTATCTCTCAAAATATCTCCAGATCACAGACACACAGGGACTCCCAACTTCCCTGTGCACTTTTCAGGGTTCAAATAAATAGGCAAATGTTACACCACAGACCTCATGTTACACCAGAGTTACACCATGTTTGAGACCTCAGCTGACCTGCCAACTACATCTTCCACGCTAAGTCACTATCTGGCATCACTCTGGGCCATACAGCAGCATTGAAACGTGTACTGAAACCAATCGGCACTTTGGATTTGATAACAGTCACAACCTCAGTATATTCCATGGCAAATGTGATAACAGCATCCTTCAACTTTATCCAAAAATCAACATTCGGATCTTGCGCATTTAAAGTTGGCAAAGATTGTAAGATGTGACTGAGGGCGCTAGGGGTCATTGGGACGCCGATGCCTAAGCTTCCTTGCACTCCGGTGCCTTTGTATGTTATATTTACGTTATGCACGCATTCCACGTCGCGTGTATCGTGTGGTGTTATGGGCCTAATCGGTGCCATTTGCGGCATCGGCCAATGAGCCTCCGAGGTGCTGGATGCGCCTGCTGAGGAGCGTGTGTGCCTCGTGTGTGCACAAGGAAGGGGCTGTAGGGACAGAAGTCGTAGGGGCAGAGGCCTGAGACACAGCAGCTATCTGTCCAATATTCTCAAATTGTGTTGTCGCAACGTCAATCTTTGTCACTAATTCAGACACAGCCCGCGTGTAATCCACTATGCCTTTTGGATCTTTCAACTCAAGAGTTGGGGCCGATCCCATCACATTTTCCGCAACGTTCGACAATTTATAAGTAACATCTTTCAATGTATCCTGTAATTTGAACAATGATGCAGGCTGACCATCTGACTCAGTCAAAATTCCCTGTGACCGCTTTATCCATGTAAATACAAGATATCGTGAGTAATGTCTTCTCTTTTTGTCAGATTTCAATTGCAAGACCCACTCGCTAGCCTTTCTGACTCCCCAGACACTTTGAAAACCATCACAAATCATATCAGATTTAATTTTAAGATACTGTCTATCATCGCCAATCATAGCCATAGCAATCTGCACACTTAAAGGGGTCTTATGACATGAATCCTGAGGTTCCATTGTTACTGACCAGTCTTTACTAATTAACAAATAAGTTTAAACTTAAATTTAAGATCTCAGATCGAATTCAAACAAGTAGAACATATAGCAACTGAACTAATTTAGCCAGATATTCATGCACTCCCGGTGACCGCAAACACTTAGCAGTAGCAAGCTCCGAGTTTATTATTGGTACTGGTTAGAGAAAACGCTTTTGTATACTTGCAGGCATCCCGTAACGTTACATATAGAGAGGGGGCCTATGTCTCTCTTTCCCCTGGCAAAATCCGCCCATGAACCTACCACATGATACAAAATGCAAGATTTACCTATTCTGAAGAAACGCCGTCTCAGAACCACAATAATAGACTCATAGAGCCGATGCATACTCGTCAGTCGATGCTAGGGCCATTTCCAGGACAAAATCTTGCCCTAACGCCCGATCGAACTACAACAGCAGTCCGACTCATATCCTAGCGGTAGTTCTAGGACTACTCACCCCCGTCGAGGCGAAAATCATCCACTTTCTACAGTTTTTCTCAACCAGCACCAATAATAGCCGAAATGAAATTCAGCTTACCTTTTAGGAGCGCTCTGTCAACCGGATGATGAATATCAGGCTCGAATCACAATAAATCTGATTTTTTTCAATCTCCACGGAACCTCCATTGAAAGCAATTAGTTTTGTAGTAATAATTGCAGACTGGTGGCAGACTCCGGAACTTCAGGAAACAGGTTTAATCGTTACAATGGCGTACGTCAAGGGAGACATAAGGGTTTCAGCCCGAAAGCATCCACCATTAAATCTAACTTAAACAATGAAAGTGTTCTTCTTAAATACACTTAACTGATGGGAGTTGCATACAGTAAGCATACAGTTGAAGTACAATAGAATGAAAGGTGATTGGTTCTTTACCTGGCGCCATCGTGTCTGATGGCCCAAGGACACACCTACGGCAATTAGCATTATGAAGTGGCTATCCAGTTGTATGTAGACACCAAGATTCAGAAATATTACTTATGGATTGTCCTGACCAGTCATACACTTTGACTATTGTACTCCTTGTACTGAGACAATAAAGATGATACCAAACATGAATAGATTCACATTTCATAACATACAGATGTACATCCCAAATCTATCTGAGGCAAGTTTGTCTTTGCAGTGTAAACATGAACAAAAGGTTCTCCTCAGCCACAGGGGTACCAGCAGTTAATTTACATTGATCACCAGGGGAGGATGATCCCTATTGTTTCAGTGCCATGCCAAATGGTGGCGGCCTCCTGGCCGTCTGAGGCAGAATACACTTCTAAAATTATTGTTATCACCATCAAACTATTCACAGGTTCACAGTAATATGAAAAACATGACTAAAATGACCAAACACATGATTATCTTATAAGGTTACGTTTAACGTCGGGGTGACTTTGCAGCTTACAGAGCAATCAGTAACGCTAAAAGTTGTTCACAACGTAATATTTTGTCATCATTTATTACTACAGTGTTTTCCGTTACGTCTGATGCTTTCACAGACATAAATACTTCTCTGACAATGCGGTATCTACTCATATTGTTTGCGTTTGACTAGGTGTAACTTTAGGAGATCTGTTTAATTACTGCTGAAGCGTAGATGTTAGCAAACATTTTAGCATCAGCTTGGCATTTCGGTAGAGCTAACCATGGGAAACATGATAGGATAGAATTTTATGTTATTGCTACCTGACAGATCAGCAGTGTATGACAAGCAACTAATGTTAGGTAAGTTTTTATAGTCATCGGTAAATTAACTTTCGCAAAACATATTAGCACTGGTTTGTTTACCAGTCGAAATGAAGCATTGCAATATTACCATGAAACTTTATTTCTTTGCTCTTAGCTGTCACAAGCTGTTTCTGGCAATGCTGATATATATCTTGGTTTTATTCTGATTTAATCAATTCTTTTCTTCACTTTTCTATGAGTTTTCCCCTTGGCTACCGACAACTGTTGTGGTAGTGGGGTTGTCTCTGTAGGGCTTCGCCACTAGCTTCAGCCAACCCAGTACGGCTCAGCTTGTGTTTAACGCTGCTTTTCTATCCCGATGGCAACGTGGGACTTCCACAGGATTGACAGCTAGTTCAGAGAATGTTTAATAACCACAGACAGTAAAATTAATAGCCCGTAGACAGACTCTGCCAGGTTCAAGTACAAGACAAGCATTGCAAGCATAGTTGGCAAGTACTATCTTACTATCTTACATATGGCACTTTTAAAAGAGAGATACAGACTGCATTTGTGTTTGTGCACTTCGGTATGGAGAGTAGAGGAATTTTGGAAACTTGAAATATTGAAAAGATGCATTTTCCAAACCTGTGAGTTTGGTTTACTTATTTAAGCAGACCACAGACACACAGGCCAGTGTCTCCAGTGCCCAGTGGTGTGTCTGTGAAGAGCGACTGATCCATAGGCCCCCAAACTTTAGCTGTGGACCACCACAGTCTCATACATTGAAGAACACACATGGCAGCACAGCAGTGTGTGTGTTGCGTGTGTGTGTTTTTGTGTATGTGTGTGTGTGTGAGAGAGAGAGAGAGAGGTAAACTGTGTTTGTTTGTGTGTAAGGTATATGTGCACTTCAGTATGAAGATAAGAGGAACATTGGAAACTTAAAACTTGTGAGTTCTGTTTCTTTATGTATCCAGACCACAGACATACAGATCCAAAGTGTCAAAGTGTTAAAAAGTCAGATACATCCTTTGGTCTCTAAGCAGTCTCTAAGATCTCTAAGATTACTTGTCCAAATCCAGTAGTTAGCATATCCATATCCAGCTTTCAAGAATGTTCCCCCTCCACATATTTTTTTCTCCACATATACATGGGAGAAAAACTCATTAATTAAGGTTTCACTATCAAGTTTCCAATAAAAAAGGCTAAAACAACATAACAGATTTAATATTACTGTAAAACAACTTAAAATAATCTAGTGTTGATGTGACTTTAAATTGTCTTCTAAATAACACAGCTATGCAGCTATGCAGAGCTCTCATTTTCTGCTGAATGGAATTAAACTAAGCAGAGCAGTCCTGTTTTGGTACTTCAAAGCATAGAATTTGCTTATAAAAACCCAGTGCCCCAGTATTTTTGACCGACCTCTGATAACGGTTTATGAAATAATTTCCAATACAACAACCCAGTCAGCAGACGCTATTTCAGTGGAGAAGAAGGAGGCATATAGGGGAAGAAATGTAGGCACTGTCAAGCACTAGCCTAACTGCTAGCTTCAGCTACGTAATTGGGATTACTAAATTATCCACCCTGGAGGTCAAATCAAATCAACCCGATCCGAAGGGATTCATTTATCATTATCAAAATATCAATAAGAGACAATAGGACGCCAGATAAGTGGAAATTTGATGTGATTTTGGAGGTGACTGATACACAGGGGCTTCATACAAAACTGTCAGTATACTCTCATAATTTTTTTCACGGTAGACCTATGCCACCCATTGAGGAAAATCATCATTTCAGTTTGCACAAGAACAAGTGGCCTGGCATCTAAGATTGCTGCCACTTCTGCCATGAGCGTCACCAGTACAGTTCATGGGTCAGCTTGTCTTTCAGCTTGAGAAACATTGAGTCTAGAAGCAAGTAAGGTCATTCTTTCTTAGCGTGCACGGGTCCAGCTTTTTTGATTCCGACACTGACTCCGATATTTGGGTTTTGCTTATCAGTTGCTATCTGATACTGATCCGATATCACCAATGAATTAATAAATCTCAGCCTCATATTTTAATTAGCCAACTCTCCTGACTGGCTGTCAACTTCATAACTAATACAATAGGCTATAAAATATAACAAATATATTTACACTACTTTATATAAATATAAGAATGTAAAATAATTAGTGACTGCTGGTGAGAGGCTGTTGCCAAAAATTTGGAACCCACTATGGCGTTGGGAGAGGTCATTGTCTTCAAACCAAACAAAACGTAAGAAGTTACAGTCTTCTTCTCTTACAAGGAGGCAATAAAACATCTGTTCTGTAGGCTGTAAAGGTGATGGCCACTCTTCTGAAGCGGATCAATACCCAGCTGCACCAGCTGATACCCACCTCTCCTGGATGCTAGGTGGGAGTTTCTGAACTATTGGATTCTCTTGACATATCCAGGAGGGAGAGGCCAGGCAGGTCTTCCTCCACTTTAGCAGACTGAAGCTCCAGTAGTATATCACTCAGTTTCATAATGCATCTGATCCATCTCAGCTGGTTATCTTAGGAAAGCTGTCAGTGCGTTTGAACAGAGCACTCTCTATTGCTTCATCCATATGCGTGTTTGAGTCTAGCCAGTTCTGCTTTTGGGTGATGGATGGAACCTGACATGAGGCGTGTAAACATCTCTGTATTACCTGGTGGCTGGCTCATGGGCACCTCCATCCATATCAATGCAAGGCTGCTGCAAGGCAAGATTAGGTGAAGCAGGATTGTTTTGTTGTGGGATGAATGGTCTAGTGACAGCGGTGAGATGGGGGGATGGCGGCGCTGACCTTTTCATTGTGTTACACTTGTCACCCAACTGCAGTTCTGCTTGTTTCAGATCAAACATTCAGATCAACCTTTTTAGAACTATTTTACATTTTCCCATTTTGAGACTAACAGTCTCACAGCCTAAACTTTAGTTCTAACTTCTTGAGAAGACACTTGGGAAAAGGGATGTGTCTATCAACTATTTCGAGTCACCAGCATAGAGAAAAACAGAAAGAGTTTTAAAGTCTTTCTTTTCAGGCAGCTCTCCTTTTTATGTTTTATGTTTATTTCCCATGGCTGCATGGGTCTGGTAATTGTGGTCATATTGCTGGCGCTCAGAGCAGGATCGGGTTTTAGCACGTTCAGTGTTATCGTCATCTGGGTATAGATGCTTGCTGCCACTGCCATCTGGTTGCCGGTGTAATCAAAGCTGTGGTCACAGGATCTTGTCATTGCAGTTGTGATCATTAGTAAGAAGATGTTTGTAGCTTTTGTGGTTATTTTTGTATTAATACTCTTTTTTGTGACATTTATTTTAATTTTACATTTAATTTAATTTAGTTAAAGCCACTGTTTGTATGCATCTTTATACATAAAGATGCAATAGCAATTATGTTAAATGATTGTGATCTGAATATTGACTTCTGCACTTTCAGTACTTCACTACTTTGACTAGTTCTTGCCATAATCTATTCAAACCTACTCTACATTTTGCTTTGATTTGTATTATTTGTCTTTCCTGTCAGTATGTGATACGATATGGAGATGTTAGTCAAACATAAGGCCCCCGTGCGGGTGAGTTATGGCTCCATCTCACCTTAGGGCTTCTACACTTGATCACTCTATAAATTCCGGCCAAGGCTCTGAGGTTTAGAGTTTTTCTCAGCTTTTAGAGGTAGGGTAGCTCACCATTGGGGACCTCTGAATGGCCAACTGCACTGGATGTTTATTTTCAAAAGTTAGATGGACAGGGACACGGAGATGCATGTAACATAGACACGAAGAAATATTAACCTTTGTTTGCATGCACGTATGCAAGTATACTTTAGGAATTACACCATTTTAGTTTGCCTGGATCAAACATAAAATTCAACTACCTCCCATTGCCCTCAGATTCAACTTATAACATTCAAGTTGTTCTTGACACAGTAACATCCATGTACATCTCAAAAAACATCTCCTTATTCACATCTGATTATATTGTGTTTTCATCCAACACTGACTCCTTTCTTCAACTCTATCCATTATCTTCAAATATACTCTAAATGTAAATCCAGTACACCATGCAGTTTTCTTCATCAATATCCCCAAGATGTTTGTCTTTGCACTCTTGATCAATACCCCAGCAATCTTTTCAACTCAAAACTTCTTTGGCTATTCTGCCAGCTTGCCCACTTGTCCTCCTAGCCCCTTCACTCAGCTAGGGTACCTGCCAGCATGAAAGGTGGATCACTACAGGACTCACCCTCCTCTTCGAGGAGTGGACCTGACGCACTCAATTTACTGTCTTCCTAGCCCCTTTTCACTAAACCAGAGCAAAAAGGCGGAACTGACGCAGACGCCGTCCTTTAACCTTGGACCTGTCGCGATTTTTAGTTGCTGTCTCTAGCCCCTTTTTTGCTAAATCAGAGCAAAAAGGCGGACCGTCGCAGGGCCGTCCTAACCCTTGCCCATCTGCAAGTGGACCTGACGCAGCTATATCTGTCGTCTCTAGACCTTCTCGCTAAACCAGAGGTCGAAGTGGACTGTCACAGGGGGCAACTGCTAACTCCCTCTAGCCAAACTTTTAATATTATTAAACGCTCGTTCAGGTGTATGCCTACCTCTATACTGGCTCCTGCAGCAAGCACAGTACTAACTTACACTTGCTGTTCTTCAATGTTACCGAGGTAATTTTCAGTCGTTGAAGACAATATGTACGATTTTTCAGTGATTGGCAGACAACTTCAAGGTTCTATTATGCATGTTGCTTGCAGTCAGGGGGTGATTTCAGAATTTGCACAAACTATTTTTGTCTTTTTTGTGTTTCTACGTAGTGTGTATTATCTCATTATATCCAGATATTTTTCTAGTATGGTTCATCTTTCTGAGGTTAACAAACATTTGCAGTGTTCAGTTGTGTATGTTTTGATTGAAGATTACAAATAACGGTTTTGGCAAAGTACAATTCAATTCAATTCAATTCAATTCAGTTGTATTTATACAGCGCCTTTTACAATAGTATTGTCTCATGGCGCTTCACAGAAGGAGCACCCAAGAGCAACAGGGGCAAGGAAAAACTCCCTTATGTTCAGTTAATCTAGGAAGAAACCTTGGGCAGATCCACGACTCAAGGGGCTAACCCAACTGCCAGGGGTCATGGAGAAAAATTACAATCAGTAGTAACCATGACAGACTATAAGTTGCCTATGGTTTAGCTAAGGTACAAGAGATGATTAGTTCAAATAACAATGACAGTTGAGCACACTTTGAAATAATTTTGACATACTAGGCATGCTTAGTACAGCAAGTACAACGTAACATAAGTCAAATGTATTGGTACCAAATTGATGGGTTGTGGGTTTTCTGCTTCTTTTGACTTATACTACAATCTATATACCAAATGCTAAATGTGTTTTTATCCAGCATAAAAGTATATAAAAATGTAATTCTCATGTAGCTTTAATCATGTAGATGGTTTACAAAAGACAAGTATCCTATTTAGACTCAATTAATATAAATGTTCGCCTTAAAGGGATCAGATTTGTGTCTCAAAAGTTAACTATGGCATAATTTGTAATTTGCACATGTAATGTGTAACACTTGAGGTTACAGCTTCTTATTTTAAACATAGAAGACATTTGTCAGATTCAAAGAGCTGACTTCACTATTTCCTTTCCTTTCCTAATCACACAAGACAATTAAATCTATTAAATCAACCTCATAATCACTAATTCTATATGCTAGTGAAACCCATTCAACAGCACTACAACACCTAACGTCTAATGTCCTGTGCTTGCTACAGTGTTCCTCTAAATTAACACAGATACAATCAGATATTAACACTATTGCCATCATCACCACCATCATCACTACTATCACTACAGCGGCATGCTTATCTATTGGTGATGCAGACCTAATCAATATGCCCACATCAGACGCCTTCTGTTTTCTTTGTATCCTGATATGAAAAATCATGGCTCAATCAGTTTAACTAGTTCAATGTAGTTTCAGGTATACTTGGATTATAACTATGAATAATACTTCTCGTAATCTCAATCATGTTTATAATTAATGCTTGACCTTTTAATAAAATGTGAAAAACAATAAAATGCCACCTAAACTCTCTTTTCTGCACTAATCAGGTTTAAGAAATTTGTAAATTGTGTTTATTTATTTCATTTTATTTATTTTCTGAAAAGATCAGAATTGAGCCAGTTCTACTGTTCAGACAGTTTCTTCTAGATAAAGTTTCAAACTGGGGTGGCTCCTTTAATGCTCTATCTCACAGCTGAAAGTGCAATGAGAGAACTTAAGGCACTATCTCTCACAGTTCAAAGTGCAATGAGAGAACTTAAGGCACTATCTCTCACAGTTCAAAGTGCAATGAGAGAACTTAAGGCACTATCTCTCACAGTTCAAAGTGCAATGAGAGAACTTAAGGCACTATCTCTCACAGTTCAAAGTGCAATGAGAGAACTTAAGGCTAAAAGAGCAGTGAGATTTTAGATGCACTCCAATGCAAGACTAAAAAAGCTTCCAGTCTGCCGAAAAGCATTTCAGTCTACAGTGCAGGACTCATTCCCTCTAGCCCTCCTGTGTATAAACAAACAAACAAATAAATAAATAAGTGGGAGTGATAGATGTGCAGCTTAACTGTGCAGAGTCATGACACAGATCAAAGCAGTGCTGACCTTTTACGTGTTTGTCATGAAAGAGAGATCTGCAGTTTTGGCAATTGAATGATGCAATTTAAAAAGGAGAACACAGGCTCCACTTTTCAGACCTGACAAAAGAAAAGGATTTTAGAGTATAGACTGATAAATTGTTTTTCGCAGTAAAATGTACAGCTTTTGATTGGTTTTATTCTGCTATTTTTTTTTAAGTTCTGGGTTGGGTCTGCTATTGGCACTGCGTAATGTACGTCTTTCTGAATTTTGTTTTCTCTGCAGTGGATTTAAAAACATTCTGACCCAGGATCAGTCCAGGTGTGGAGTGTGTGAGCAGCTACTTAGGGACCCAGTCATCACCTCCTGTGGACACTGTTTCTGTAGGCAGTGCATCAGCAGCTACTGGAGCCAGTCTGGTCCATCAGGAGACTACAGCTGTCCCCAGTGTGGAAAGAGACCCAGAACACAACCCCCACTAAATCATGATACAACTATGGCGTTACCACTGATATATTCACCTATAGCCGTGGCGCAAACCTCATCATATCAACCCAGCGAAATGGCACCTCATCTAAACTCACCTACAACATCACAAATTCCTTCCCACCCATACACAGATATAGGGCAGATCTCTCCACAGCCTCCCTCAGATGAGCACACAGTCATGGGAGACAGCACACATCTCTATATTGAGCATGCTCCAGTCAAAAGGCCAAAACTAAAAGGTGAGTCTTGAAGGTGTGGATCAGATCTGTGTTCATGGGCCGAGGCCTGTGTGTGATTAGAAAGATTAAAAAGAAAATGGTGTTGATATGTGTAAGTTCATAATTAAATGCTCATAATTAGACTCACTAGCCAGTTAGTTTTGAATAATGTTCTTCTGTTTGTTTGTTTACCAAACAGATGCTGACAATGTCCTGAATACGGTACTGATGACCCATAAATCCAGTATGAAGAGGAGGTTTGAGAGCATATGTGAAGGCCTCATAAGATCAGGGACTCAGACACTCCTGAACAAGATCTACACAGAGCTCTACATCACAGAGGGAGAGAGTGAGGGGGTGAATAAGGAGCATGAAGTTTGGCAAGTAGAATCAGCATCCAGACCACAAACTACAGAGGACACAGCAATTAACTGCAATGACATCTTCAAGCCCTTACCTGGACAGAAGAAGCACATCAGAACTGTCATGACCAAGGGGATTGCTGGCATTGGAAAAACTGTCTCAGTGCAGAAGTTCATCCTTGACTGGGCGGAGGAGAGAGCTAACCAGGATGTAAATTTCATGTTTGTGCTTCCGTTCCGTGAGCTAAATCTGGTCAAAGATGATCAGTACAGTTTTCACAGGCTCCTGCTTGACTTCCACCCTGAGCTTAGGGAGCTACAAGATTGCAAATACACAGACTGCCACATTGTGTTCATCTTTGATGGTTTGGATGAAAGTCGACTTGCACTGAATTTTCAAGAAAATCAGACGCTGTCTCATGTATCACAGACATCATCAGTAGATGTGCTGATGACAAGCCTCGTTCAGGGAACTCTGCTTTCCTCTGCTCACATCTGGATAACCTCCAGACCAGCAGCAGCCAATCAGATCCCTGCTCAGTGCATCAGTCAGGTGACAGAAGTACGAGGGTTTAATGACCCACAGAAGGAAGAGTACTTCAGGAAGAGGATCAGTGACCAGAATCAAGCCAACAGAATCATCTCACACATTAAAGCAGCCAGGAGTCTCCACATCATGTGTCACATGCCAGTCTTCTGTTGGATCTCAGCCACTGTCCTTCAGCAGATACTGGAACAGGATGATGGGAAGGAAGCCCCCAAAACTCTGACTGAGATGTTCATACACTTTCTGCTCATCCAGACCACAAGGAAAAGCCAAAAGTATCAAGAGTCAAATCAAACAGATAGACTGAGCATACTAGAGTCTCATAAGGGTGTCATATTGAAACTGGCAGAGCTGGCTTTCAAGAATCTGGAGAATGGCAATCTCATGTTCTATGAGGAAGACCTGAGAGAGTGTGGCATTGATGTCAGTGAAGCTTCAGTGTATTCTGGCATGTGCACTGAGATCTTCAGGGAAGAATGTGTGTTTCAGCACAAG
Organism: Tenualosa ilisha; assembly: GCA_015244755.2. NCBI lineage: Eukaryota > Metazoa > Chordata > Actinopteri > Clupeiformes > Clupeidae > Tenualosa > Tenualosa ilisha. The sequence goes on along the minus strand of PYXC01002642.1, from coordinate 168,686 downwards.
AAGGTCTACTGCTTTGTCCATCTGAGCATCCAGGAGTTTCTTGCTGCACTTCATTTGTTTGCCTCCTACTTGAGTAAGAACATGGAGGCCCTGAAACCATTTCTCAGACGAAAATCCTGGTCTTTGCCAGATGTGCCTCTAGATGAGCTGCTGAAGAATGCTGTGAACAAAGCTTTAGAAAGCAAGAACGGGCACCTTGATTTGTTCGTTCGCTTCCTTCATGGCATTTCCCTGGAGTCCAATCAGACACTTTTGCTTGGCTTCTTGACACACACACACAGCAATTCAGAGAGTGTGAAGAAAACAATCAAGAATCTGAAGGTGATGCAGAGGCCAAATATCTCCCCTGAGAGGTGCATAAATCTGTTCCACTGTCTGGTGGAAATGCATGACTCTTCTGTTCATGATGAAATCCAGGCTTTCCTGAACGCAGAGAAAGGTGCTGTGAAACAGCTCACACTGGCTCACTGCTCAGCCTTGGCTCATGTGCTTCTGATGTCTGATGAGGTGCTGGAGGAGTTTGACCTGAAGAAATACAGAACATCAGATGAGGGACGGAGGAGACTGATGCCAGCTGTGAGATGCTGCAGAAAGGCTATGTGAGTTCAGTCATGTTCTAAAATAAATGACACTGACTTTACTGTATACTGGTACAGCCCGGCTTGTTTCGGACTGCAACATAAAAGGGAGAGGACAAGATTAAAGCAAATTACAATTTATTGATAATTATACCAAAAACAATAAAGATGTTCAGCAATGTCTAGGGGAAACATGGGTGCATGTAAATGGTATGATGTGGATGCAATGTAGGAGTCGTGGTCAGCATGCTATAAGATGTAGGACAGACACAAAAGGAGTAAAGACAAACAGAAAGAAACAGAGTGAGAAAGACAGAGAGAGAGACAGACAGAGAGAGAGAGAGAGAGAGAGCGTGGGGGGTGGCCAGTGTCAGGAGGAAAATCAAAAGGTGCTTATTGAGACAGAGAAGAGAAACACTTATATAATCCTGCCCCAAACACAGGTGTGCACAATAATGAATTTAGCCTAACCAGACCTAGCTCTGCCTATGCACTGACATGCCAGGACCTTAAGGTGGCTCAGGGGGTCATCACAATACATGTAGATGGTAGTCCTAGCAGTAATAATTTTAGGTGCATTCAGATAGGGGTGTGCATTATGGAATAAAATTCATATTGCGATATAATTATAAGCAAGATATAAGATATAAACGTAGATGGTATATTCTATACAACTTTAAAATACAATTTAAAATGCACAGTATTGATCAGGAGACACAGGTAAAAAATAATAATAATTTTTAATAATAATTGATTTGATTTCAGAATGTTTATGGTTTGGACCCAAAATAATAGTGGTGAATCCTCCAACATCAATCTCCAAGATGAGTCAAAGGTCAAATGTTAAACTCTGGCTGGTCAAATAATTACTGCAGAATTGAAAGAATACAACTAAATGAAATAAAAAATTGTTAACTCAAAAGAATCAGATATCATCCAGGATATCTTTAAATGATAAGTACAAAATACAAAGTTAATTAAACTAAAAGAAATGTGTAAATAATTGCAAAGCAGTTTAGAATTAAAAGCAAAGAAAGATGTCCCAAGATGTTCCTGCATCCATCCCCTTGATAAAGGGAACGTGACTAGGGAATATCTAAGCTTGTGGAATGTGTGGGCCCTTCTTTTCAAGTAGACATTTCACTCAGGCAGCACATAGCGACGCACCATAGAGCTCTCATCACTCAGTGCACCTGAAACTTTTATTTAGGGAGACTTATAGAAAGTTAATGGAAATCTTTTCAACTGCACTTTAATCAGAAATGAAGACATTGACAATTAACAATGGCATGGTAAAGAGGTCAAAAAATTAGGCTACCATACGTAAATTACCCATAAAAGACTAGGCTTACATAAACCGACCCAAATGCATGCAATCTTCTGCGTGATCATGTAAGATAAAAGATAGGATGGGCAGATCATCTATGCTACTGCTACATGATGGTTAATTAAGTCTCTGTGTGAGATCTAACGTCTAACGTTTGTACTTGTTAGTGTCCATTTGAAAGTGTAGGCCTACATTATATGAATACCAATGCAAATCAAACCAAATCTGAGCTGTTGCGGTAGTCCGGTACAGTCCTAATCTCTACCTTTGCCCAAATTTATATCGAATGTCGTTTATACTTTTATACGTTTATACCGCCCACCTCTACACTCAGACCAGTTTTGTAATGGCTGTCCTAGAAGTTACTGTTTTAATATGAGTCACAAGAGCGCTGTCATTTCAGCTTGCAGTAATGTTTTAGACGTGCAGTTATCTATATGGACATGACTTTGTGAACGTCCAGTTTGTGGTGTTTATAGGCCATGTGGCAGAATGTTTGAACAAGAACACAACATACCAAACTTTATATTACATGCAGCCCAGCTAATACAGCCACTTGTTAATGTTATTGTTGTTCAGGGCATTTGGTACAGTATACTGAACACTCTCTTAACATTTCTTTCAGACTTGCTGGCTGTAAGCTAACAGAGAAGTCCTGGGAGATTGTGGCCTCAGCTCTGCAGTCTGCAAACTCCCCCTTAAGAGAGCTGGACTTGAGTCAGAATGACCTGCAGGAGTCAGGAGAAAAGCTGCTCTCTGCTCTACAGAGTCCACACTGCGAAGTGGAGACACTGAAGTTAGTAATATTGTAGATTGCGTGTGTGTGTGTGTGTGTGTGTGTGTGTGTGTGTGTGTGTGTGTGTGTGTGTGGCTTGTGTAGCTTACCTGCTGTACCTCTTGTTGTTTCATTGTTGTTTTTTAAACAGACGACAACAAGAATAGTGCTTACTATTGATCGATACATACATATATCTCTTTTTGTGTGATTCTCTAATTGGTTTATGTGACATGTGACTGACTCTGGTCTGACTCTGACCCCTAGCCTGACCAAGCCAAACCAGCTCTCATTTGAGAATAGTTCTCAACACTTTCAGTTAACTTTTGATATATAAGGGGTGTAACAAGTGGTGACATCAAACTTAATTTATTCAGTAAGCTGTTACAGAGTCATTCTGGAAGTAGAGCAAGAATAATATTATTGTAGGCAGAGGTTTGAAATGCTGTGGTTTATTCAGTTTAAAATAAAAGGCATATCTGTGTTGTTTAATACCAACCACTTAGGGCAGCTGTTTGTTGTGTGCAAAGCAATGCCAGCCTTCCTCCTCAGTCTGCCATTGGATAAAGCCCCATTTGTAGTCTGGATGTGATGAAATACATAAGGCTCATATACAGCTAGAATATATTTCTATGTTATGGGTACAGAAGTGGACCAGTCACACAAAATGCAGGCGCTGCTGATACACTGTGACTCCCCCAGTCTCACCTTTTGTACCTCTAGTCTGTTTGCATGCCTGTATTTGGGATTCTTTGTCATTTGGTTTAAATGTTTGAACAGACTTGTCAAGTGTAAACTGGGAGGGAGAATTTTGGCCTTGACTCTTCAGTATGCAAACTCTCACCTAAGAGAGCTGGACATGAGTGACAGTGAGCTTCAGGACTGTGAAGAAGAACTGCTCCCTCAACCACTCAATCAAGACTGTAAAGTAGGGTCTGTATTTTTGCACAGTGCAGAGTCTGGTGATTTCTGTTTTAATGTAATTGGGTGGGACAGGTAAAGAAACAAAACAAAATCATTAATTGCAGGGAGTCGCAGGTACAGATGAAATAAGGCATCAATGACCAAAAATTGCTGCTGAGTGTTTGGGGCCTCCTGGCACATACTCTCTGTGGGGCAGTTATAGTCTCTTCCTCTCTCTTTCCTCCTGCAGATTCAAACATGACACATTAGCTTTTTATACTCTTTTGTCTCTCTTGCAGACTTGCTGGCTGTAAGCTAACAGAGAAGTCCTGTGAGATTGTGGCCTCAGCTCTGCAGTCTGCAAACTCCCCCTTAAGAGAGCTGGACCTGAGTCAGAATGACCTGCAGGTGTCAGGAGAAAAGCTGCTCTCCAAGCTGAGTCCAAACTGCAAACTGGAGACACTGAAGTTAGTAATATGCTGACTGTTTAGATTGCATATTTTGTGTGTGTGTCTGTGTGTGTTTGTGTGTTTGTGAATGTGTGTGTGTGTGTGTCTGTGTGTGTGTGTGTGTGTGTGTATGTGTGTGTGAGAAGAAAGAGAGAACTTATTCCATATACTAGCAGACACGCTGTAAAAAGTAGACTGTGTTGACTACTTGATAACAGTATAATTGTGTTGAGAGAAGCATAGTGGTAAAAGTCAAAGTTTCATAATCAAATAACTTTTTCCTCGTAGGTGTAAGGAAGAGGAAACCACATAGTAGTTGACTGTGATGAAACATGCTGTGTGCTGTGTGTGTGTGGACACGCGTGCATGTGTTTATATGTGTGTGTGTGTGTGTGTACCTCCAGTTTGCGGAGGGGGTCTTGATCCAGCTGATGCAAGGCCTGTCCAATCCCAGCTTCATAGTCTCTTCCTCTTTCTTTCCTCCTGCAGATTCAAACAGGAATATTGTTTACTGATTATGTGCTGTGTGTGTGTGTGTGTGTGTGGTTGGACAGTAGTAACTGTGCTTGGTGTCTGGAGCTCATATATTATTCTCTTCTCTTATCCCTCTTAGTAGTGTTGTGTGTTTGGGGCCTCCTGGCACAAACTGTATGTGGGGCAGTTATAGTCTCTTCCTCTCTCTTTCCTCCTGCACATTCAAACATGACACATTCACTTTTTAATTCTCTTTTGTCTCTCTTGCAGGCTTGCTGGCTGTAATCTAACAGAGAAGTCCTGTGAGATTGTGGCCTCAGCTCTGCAGTCTGTAAACTCCCCCTTAAGAGAGCTGGACCTGAGTCAGAATGACCTGCAGAAGTCAGGAGAAAAGCTGCTTTCTGCTCTACAGAATCCAAACTGCAAAGTGGAGACACTGAAGTTAGTAATATTGGTTCAATATTGTTTTTTAAACAGACGACATCAAGAATAGTGCTCACTGTTGATTGATCCGTACATATAGCTCTTTTTTGTGGTTCTCTTACATGGTTTATGCTTTGACAGACTTGTTGGCTGTAAACTGAGAGGAAGATTTTTGGCCTTGGCTCACCAGGGGTCATGCCCTCACCTAAGAAATCTGGACATGAGTGACAGTCAGCTTCAGGACTGTGGAGGAGAACTGCTCCATCAACCACTCAATCAAGACTGTAAAGTGAGGTGTGTATTTTTGCACAAAAGCTTGTGCTTTCTTTTAGGTGTATTAAACACCTATTTATTTGCATTATGGCTTATCGTGCTTTCTTCTCTCTCTGTAGACTTGCCAGGTGTAAACTCAAACACAGCTCCTCTGAGGTTGTGGCCCCAGTTTTGCACTCATGTATTTCAGACCTGTGCGAGTTGGACATGAGTGGCTGTGATCTGCTAACATCAGAAGAGAAGCTGCTCTCTGGTCTTACAAACCCAAACTGCCAACTGGAGAAACTGAGGTAAGACACCACAGACTTCACAGAAATAAAAGTAGAAAAGACGCCCATCAGCCGTCTCTGACCCCTAGCCTGACTAACACCACCAAACCAGTTCTTGTTTTTGAATAGTTCTCCACACTTTCAGTATAAAAATTGGTATCCAAAGGACACAAACAGTGGAAACATTTGACAGTTTTATGTTCAAGTCTTACTGAATCCTTTTGGAAGTGCAACAAACACATTTTTCTTGTAGACAAAGGTTGTAAATGCAGTGGTTTACTCAACTGAAAAGAAAACACAAGTTGTTTGATACTAAACTGATCAGGTGCTGGTGTTGGTTGTATAAAGAACTGCAACCCTGCCTCCTAAGTTTGTCATTTTATAAACCTTTCCCCATCTTGCGTTTGATGGTGACACATTACAGAAAATGAGTGAGGAAGAGAGATGGGGAATGGAACCAGTTAATCCAAGCTCCAACCAGGCTGTCTGTGGGCCGAACGTTATGGCTGATGACCTCAGTTCTCTGAAGGAGAACACGATATTAACCTAGAGATACCATTATCACTGAAACCTCTAGCGCTACGTCTGACTTGGTCAGACAACAGGCGCGTGTGTGTTGGCCTCAGCCTTCAGGCTATAAAACACAGATGTATGCCATGGTAAAAGATGGAACCTAGATAAGCCAGAACCCTAAAAGGTCAAATTCCTAAGGTGTGTGTTGGCTGTGTGTAGGTAACTTGTCCCCAGTGCTGTGATTAAAGACTGCAGTGATCCACCTACTTGCCTGCATAGCATTTGTTGACCACCTCAGATCAGACCTAGCCTGGCCTTGCCTCTCTAGCACTTCTGCTTGATTAGCATCTCCCTGGATTTGATCCCATTGAGCTTGTTGTCTCAGGAGGCATTTTAACCTGTCCAATCAGCAAACAGAGGAAGGCATTGTGAATGCAGAGCTAGAATTTTATCAGTCAAGGCAAGCCATCAGTCAGGGGCTGATCCAATCTTTTCCAATCTTTCTCATTTCAGCGAGTACAGAGACCTGGTGGACAGGGCTCTAGCACTGAGTCATTCTCACCACTGGGGAGGCTAGACACCTACTCAGGAGTCTCTGAGCCCACGTCAGAAGGCTGTGCGGCAGGTGGGACATCTGGGCTGACCTAAGGCCCCCCTGGCAGTTCATTTAGACCACTGTGGCTGTGCTGTCTGTCTGTACGAGGATGTGTTGTTGGGTTAGCCTCATTGAAGTGTTTCACTGGTCGGCCATGGCTTCTACATCGGACACGGCGAGAGACATTGCGTCCTCGTTGCGCATCCGCATCCTCAGTGGTGGAAGTCTGCTGAATCTCGGAACACTTCAATAGTCGTAGCAGAGGGATCACGCAGTGAGTAAAATTGTCACAAAACAGACAGGATGGACCACGATAGCACCTCGTTGCAAATAGTCTTTATTAAAGGATTAGGGTAAAAGGGAGTGAGAGTGTGCTCCGTGAGAGCGCCCTCGGCGCGGAGATGCAGGAGGCGCGTAGAGCAGGGAAGGGCTGGCAGGAGCACTCGTGGTCGGGCAGACGTCGGGTCGGATAGCCGGGGCAGAGGAGCAGAGCGTTGGTCGAGGGCAGGCGGCGAGTTGGAAACCGGGGCTGGAGAGCAGAACGTTGGTCATGGACAGGCGGCGGGTTGGAAGCCGGGTCTGGAGGGCAAAGCGTCGGTCGTGGACAGGCAACAGGTCAGAAACCAGGGCTGGAGAGCAGAGCGTAGGTCGGGACGGTCCGAGTTCAGCACAGCAAGGAGATCATGCAGGAGACGGAGACAAAACAGAAAGAGTGGGAGACAAGACGGAGAAACAAGGAACAGGCTGGAACTAAGACAGAGAAACAAGAACAGAGGAACAGGCATGGGAGTCAGAATCTGAATGCTTGCCGGTAGCTGTGAAACGTGCTGGTTCGCTGATACTCTGACGGGGAGCGGCTAAAACAGAAGGGAATAAATACTGACAGACATTAGGGAGAATGAGACACAGCTGGGGAGAACAATAGGGAACAGCCAGTGGGAAGCAGGTGAAGCTTAAACCTGAGGAAGGCCTAAGATGGCGGCGCGTCAGGACGCAGCGGCTCACAGCTCTCCCTCGAAGTGCACGTTTTTGTATTTTTTGTGTGTTTTAACTGTTTGCTTCGCGTCACCCAAGGACTCACACTTAAGATATACTCACAGTGATCTGATAGACATCGGCAATCGGCAAGGAATTACTATTTCCAGCGAATTTCACCACACATTTAACATTCCGGAGGAGCTAGCGAGAACACCGGGGTCTCCGTGGATTGTTATCGGGTCTGGCAGGCGTAAGAGGAGGAGACGCGAGAGGAAGCAAAAGCGGGGCTGCAGAGCGGGCCTGCTAGGAAAACTCAGGAAACAGCCACTAAAGCCTCCGCTACCAAGCCTCTACCTCTCCAATGCCAGATCCCTCGTACATAAAACGGACGACTTGGAATTGCAGCTTGCTGGCAACCGCTACATTCGTGAATGCTGCGTACTTATCATTACAGAGACATGGCTACAACCGCAAATCCCCGACGCTTCGGTGCAGCTAGCAGGATGTACGCTACACAGATGGGACAGGAATAGCGACTCCGGGAAAAACAGAGGAGGGGGGCTCTGCATTTACGTGAATGAAGGTTGGTGCAACAACAGTACCGTCCTAGACAAACACTGTTCTCCTGACCTAGAGTTCGTGACGGTAAGATGCAGACCCTTCTTTCTGCCGAGAGAGCTAGCAGCAGTCATCATCACTGCAGTGTATATACCACCAGACGCTAGCGTCAAAACCGCCCTCTCTCTGCTTGCGAACGTCATAAATAACCACCAGCGTGCCTATACAAACGGCGTGCACATCATAGCTGGAGACTTCAATAAGGCAAACCTCAAAACTGTGCTGCCTAATTTTTACCAACATGTGAAGTGTGCAACAAGGGTGGAGAACACTCTGGACCATGTTTACTCAAACCTAAAACATGCCTACAGAGCGATCCCCCTCCCCCACCTTGGACAGTCTGACCATCTCTCCCTGTTCCTACCCCCTGCATACACCCCACTCAGCCGGCAATCAAAGCCACAAAGACAGTCAATCACCACCTGGCCTGACGATGCCCTCCCCCGACTTCAGGACTGCTTTGAGCAAACACAATGGGACATTTTCCACCATAACGACCTGGCCACATTCACGGATGCAGTGCTGTCCTACATCAAGCACTGCATTGACACAGTCACTGTGGTAAAAAACATTTGGGTGTTTCCGAATGAAAAACCATGGATGACTAGCCAGGTCCGTGCACTCCTTCGCGCCCGAGATGCAGCCTTCAGATCCGGCGACCGAGCGCTATACAGCAGGGCTCGGGCCGACCTGAGGAAAGGTATCAGTGCTGCTAAAGCAGACCACAGGAGGAGGATTGAGGAGCAGCTGGCAAGCCCCAGGCAGCTGTGGAAGGGCATCCAGGCCATCACAAACTACAGAGGCAGTGCTGTGTCAGCCGGGGACTCAAATGCGGCATTAGCGGAGGAGTTAAACAGTTTTTTTGCCCGCTTTGAAGCCCAGGCGCAGCACACAGCCACACCACCCCCCGGACCACCTCCCCAGCCTACACTACAGAACAAACTACCCATCAGCACACCTCCCCAACCCCAACTCCAACCAACAGCAATCACCGGCACTCCTCAGCTCGCCTTGAGGGTCACGCCTGAGGAAGTGAGAGGAGTACTAAGGGCCGTTAACCCCAGAAAAGCCACTGGCCCGGACGGAGTTCCAGGGAAGGTGCTGAAGGCCTGTGCTGACCAACTAGCACAGGTCTTCACAGACATTTTCAACAGGTCATTGGAACAAGCCATCATCCCGACATGTTTGAAATCAGCCACCATCATCCCTGTCCCCAAAAAGTCACCCACAACCAGCCACAACGACTTCCGCCCCGTAGCACTCACCCCCGTCATAACGAAGTGCTTTGAGAAACTGGTTCTCCGCCACATCAAAACCTGTCTCCCCCCCACCCTGGACCCACACCAGTTTGCATATAGGACCAACAGATCGACAGAGGACGCAATAGCCACAGCTCTCCACTCTGCGCTGAGCCATCTGGAGAGACAAGGGAGCTATGTCAGAATGCTCTTCATCGACTACAGCTCAGCTTTCAACACCATCATACCGGACATCCTGATCCCCAAGCTGTTCAGCCTGGGGCTCCCACCATCTACCTGCTCATGGATCAAGGACTTCTTAATCAACCGGCCCCAACAGGTGAAACTGGGCCGCCATCTTTCATCTGCCCGCACCCTCAGCACTGGCTCACCGCAAGGCTGTGTGCTGAGCCCACTCTTGTACTCGCTCTACACATACGACTGCAGCCCCACTCACTCAGAGAACATCATCGTCAAATTTGCTGACGACACAACGGTGGTGGGGATGATAACAGGGGGGAATGAGGAGGCCTACAGAGATGAGGTCCTGAACCTGGAGAGGTGGTGTGCAACCAACAACTTAGCACTAAACATCTCCAAGACAAAGGAACTCATCCTGGACTTCCGGAGAAACAGCGCTACCCCTGCCCCCTGTACATCAATGGTGAATGTGTAGAGCGAGTACAGTCATTCAAATTCCTGGGGGTCCATATCTCTGCAGACTTAACCTGGTCAACCAACACGTCAGCCTTGGTCAAGAAGGCCCAGCAACGACTACACTTCCTCAGAGTGCTCAAAAAGGAACAACTGAGCACAAGTCTGCTGGTGACCTTCTACCGCTCCACCATAGAGAGCCTGCTGACCTACGCTGTGTCAGTGTGGCACTCAAGCTGCACAGTGGCAGACAGGAAGAGGCTGCAGAGGGTGACCAACACTGCACAAAGAATCATTGGCAACCCCCTGCCTTCCTTGACTGACATCTACAGTTCCAGATGTCTGAACAGAGCAAAAGGGATCATAAAGGACATTACTCACCCTGGCTTCCATCTGTTCAACCTGCTACCCTCTGGCAGGCGATACAGGTCCATACCAGCCAGAACAAATAGACTCAGAGACAGCTTTTTCCCTAAAGCTGTCACAATACTCAACTCTAGTCTGCACTGAGAAACTGACATACTTTGCACTGGATGCCACATGCACCTCTTGTCATAGGCCACTTGTAAGCTGTATTTTGCACTATCAACAACCAATATTTATTACTGAATGCTGCTGTCACATGTCACTTTACCTATACCACCAGAGTATCACCAAACCATTTTTATTATTATTACTTATTTTATATTTATTTTATTTTATTTTATTTTCTATTTATACGGTTTTATCTTTTGTTGTGTAAATATATATATACATACTTTTAAATCCATTTTATGTGTGCACTCTATGGGGCAGCTTTGAATCTCATTACACTCTGTGTAATGACAATAAAGGCGTTCTATTCTTCTATATTAGCAGGGAACGAGGAAATGAGAGAACGTGACTGGAATCAATTAAGCTTGTTAACGGGTTGACAGCAGAGACAGGAGGAAATGGGAGGAAACAGAGACAGGCAGGACAGGGTGGTGGCAAAACTGCTGAAAGGAGAAAGAGGAAGTTGGCGTGCTTGTGTCTGCGTCTAACATCTTGCTTACATCTGTGTTTTATGGCCTGAGGGCTGAGGCCAGTGCATGCGTGTCCGATGTGTGACTAAGTCAGACATAGTGCTAGAGGTTTCGGTGATAATGAAATCTCAAAGGCGATATCCCAATAGGTGGCGTCAAAGTGCTTCAACTGAAAGAGAACTCCAACCAGGCTCCCCGTGGGCACTGGGCCTGTTTGTGATATTGGTGCTTTTACCGATGCACTATGGCTCCCCCAGTCTCATCCTTCACATGGTTTGTTTTAACAGACTTGCCAACTGTAAATTAGGAGGAAAATTTTTGGCCTTGACTCTTCAGTTGGCAAACTCCCACCTAAGAGAGCTGGACATCAGTGACAGTGAGCTTCAGGACTGTGCAGGAGAACTGCTCCATCAACCACTCAATCAAGACTGTAAAGTGAGGTCTGTATTACTGCACAGTGCACAGAGGTTGGTGCTTTCTGTTTGCCTGTACTGTTTGAATGCAAAATGACAGTGGACATGTTGCTCATAGTGTTTTCCTCTCTCACTATAGACTCATCATCTGTAGACTCGATCACAGCTCCTGTGAGGTTGTGGGCTCAGTGGAGTGCAATCAGGCTCTTTTACAAGGATTGCTGGGACACACACACAGCAGCTCAGAGAGCATCAAGAAAACATGTTATTACATCAAGTTTCTAAAGTGGAATGACCCATCCCCTGAAAGATATATTAGTCTTCTCCACTGTTTAAATGAAATGAATGATCACTCTCTACATGAAGAAGTTCAGAAATATCTGAAATCTGCAGGTGGTTTCTCAGGTGAATTGTCACCTGGCCACTGTTCAGCACTGGCCCACATGCTTCTGATGTCTGAGGAGGTGCTGGATGAGTTGGACTTGAGCAAATACAGAACATCAGAGGAGGGATGGAGGAGACTGGAGCCAGCTGTGAGATGCTGCAGAAAGGCTGTGTGAGTATCACTGTAAATACTTCCATTAATACACACACTGCACAGTTCTCATGTTTTCTGCAAGATATTTGCTATATTGGCTAACTGACTGTAGTATGTCCTAAAAGCTAAATACATTTCTGACAATAGTGAGTAATGTTTTAGACATGCACATTATCTCACATAGATGGGTAGTATATGATGCTTAATGTAAGAACAAAGCTTGTGTATCTGACAGAAATACTGAATATAATGTTCCCCTGTCTGAACTAAATAAATCAGATTTCTGTTCATGCAGCTCTGGTGTAATCACAATATTAACTGTGCTTGGTGTCTGGAGCTCATATATTATTCTTATCTCTTAGCCCTCTTAGTAGTGTTTTGTGTTTGGGGCCTCCTGGCACATACTGTATGTGGGGCAGTTATAGTCTCTTCCTCTCTCTTTCCTCCTGCTGATTCAAACATGACACATTAGCTTTTTATACTCTTTTGTCTCTCTTCCAGACTTTCTGGCTGTAAGCTAACAGAGAAGTCCTGGGAGATTGTGGCCTCAGCTCTGCAGTCTGCAAACACCCCCTTAAGAGAGCTGGACCTGAGTCAGAATGACCTGCAGAAGTCAGGAGAAAGCTGCTCTCTGCTCTACAGAGTCCAAACTGCAAACTGGAGACACTGAAGTTAGTAATATGTTGACTGTTTAGATTTCATATTGTGTGTGTGTGTGTGTGTGTGTGTGTGTATACCTCCAGTTTGCGGAGGGGTCTTGATCCAGCTGATGCAAGGCCTGTCCAATCCCAGCTTCATAGTCTCTTCCTCTCTCTGTCCTCCTGCAGATTCAAACATGACACATTAGCTTTTTATACTCTTTTGTCTCTCTTGCAGACTTGCTGACTGTAATCTAACAGAGAAGTCCTGTGAGATTGTGGCCTCAGCTCTGCAGTCTGCAAACTCTTCCTTAAGAGAGCTGGACCTGAGTCAGAATGACCTGCAGGAGTCAGGAGAAAAGCTGCTCTCTGCTCTACAGAGTCCAAACTGCAAACTGGAGACACTGAAGTTAGTAATATGCTGACTGTTTAGATTGCATATTTTGTGTGTGTGTCTGTGTTTGTGTGTGTGTCTGTGTGTGTTTGTGTATGTGTTTGTGAGAAGAAAGAGAGAACTTATTCCATACATAGCAGACACGCTGTAAAAAGTAGACTGTGTTGACTACTTGATAACAGTATAATTGTGTTGAGAGAAGCATAGTGGTAAAAGTCAAAGTTTCATAATCAAATAACTTTTTGCTCATAGGGCTGAGGAAGAGGAAACCACATAGTAGTTGACTGTGATGAAACATGCTGTGTGCTATCTGTGTGTGGACAGGCGTGCATGTGTTTATATGTGTGTGTGTGTGTATGTGTGTGTGTACCTCCAGTTTGAGGAGGGGGTCTTGATCCATCTGATGCAAGGCCTGTCCAATCCCAGCTTCATAATCTCTTCCTCTCTCTTTCCTCCTGCAGATTCAAATAGGAATATTGTTGACTGATTACGTGCTGTATGTGTGTGTGTGTGTGTGGTTGGACAGTAGTAACTGTGCTTGGTGTCTGGAGCTCATATATTATTCTCTTCTCTTATCCCTCTTAGTAGTGTTGTGTGTTTGGGGCCTCCTGGCACATACTGTATGTGGGGCAGTTATAGTCTCTTCCTCTCTCTTTCCTCCTGCAGATTCAATCATGACACATTAGCTTTCATTCTCTTTTGTCTCTCTTCCAGACTTTCTGGCTGTAAGCTAACAGAGAAGTCCTGTGAGATTGTGGCCTCAGCTCTGCAGTCTGCAAACTCCCCCTTAAGAGAGCTGGACCTGAGTCAGAATGACCTACAGAAGTCAGGAGAAAAGCTGCTCTCTGCTCTACAGAGTCCAAACTGCAAACTGGAGACACTGAAGTTAGTAATATGTTGACTGTTTAGATTTCATATTGTGTGTGTGTGTGTGTGTGTGTGTGTGTGTATACCTCCAGTTTGCGGAGGGGGTCTTGATCCAGCTGATGCAAGGCCTGTCCAATCCCAGCTTCATAGTCTCTTCCTCTCTCTTTCCTCCTGCAGATTCAAACATGACACATTAGCTTTTTATACTCTTTTGTCTCTCTTGCAGACTTGCTGACTGTAATCTAACAGAGAAGTCCTGTGAGATTGTGGCCTCAGCTCTGCAGTCTGCAAACTCTCCCTTAAGAGAGCTGGACCTGAGTCACAATAACCTGCAGGAGTCAGGAGAAAAGCTGCTCTCTGCTCTACAGAGTCCAAACTGCAAACTGGAGACACTGAAGTTAGTAATATGCTGACTGTTTAGATTGCATATTGTGTGCCTGTGTCTGTGTTTGTGTGTGTGTGAGAAGAAAGAGACAACTTATTCCATACTTAGCAGACACGCTGTAAAAAGTAGACTGTGTTGACTCCTTGAGAACAGTATAATTGTGTTGAGAGAAGCATAGTGGTAAAAGTCAAAGTGTCATAATCAAATAACTTTTTCCTCGTAGGTGTGAGGAAGAGGAAACCACATAGTAGTTGACTGTGATGAAACATGCTGTGTGTGTGTGGACACGCGTGCATGTGTTTATATGTGTGTGTGTGTGTTTGTTTGTGTGTACCTCCAGTTTGCGGAGGTGGTCTTGATCCAGCTGATGCAAGGCCTGTCCAATCCCAGCTTCATAGTCTCTTCCTCTCTCTTTTCTCCTGCAGATTCAAACAGGAATATTGTTGACTGATTACGTGCTGTATGTGTGTGTGTGTGTGTGGTTGGACAGTAGTAACTGTGCTTGGTGTCTGGAGCTCATATATTATTCTCTTCTCTTATCCCTCTTAGTAGTGTTGTGTGTTTGGGGCCTCCTGGCACATACTGTATGTGGGGCAGTTATAGTCTCTTCCTCTCTCTTTCCTCCTGCAGATTCAATCATGACACATTAGCTTTCATTCTCTTTTGTCTCTCTTCCAGACTTTCTGGCTGTAAGCTAACAGAGAAGTCCTGTGAGATTGTGGCCTCAGCTCTGCAGTCTGCAAACTCCCCCTTAAGAGAGCTGGACCTGAGTCAGAATGACCTACAGAAGTCAGGAGAAAAGCTGCTCTCTGCTCTACAGAGTCCAAACTGCAAACTGGAGACACTGAAGTTAGTAATATGTTGACTGTTTAGATTTCATATTGTGTGTGTGTGTGTGTGTGTGTGTGTGTGTATACCTCCAGTTTGCGGAGGGGGTCTTGATCCAGCTGATGCAAGGCCTGTCCAATCCCAGCTTCATAGTCTCTTCCTCTCTCTTTCCTCCTGCAGATTCAAACATGACACATTAGCTTTTTATACTCTTTTGTCTCTCTTGCAGACTTGCTGACTGTAATCTAACAGAGAAGTCCTGTGAGATTGTGGCCTCAGCTCTGCAGTCTGCAAACTCTCCCTTAAGAGAGCTGGACCTGAGTCACAATAACCTGCAGGAGTCAGGAGAAAAGCTGCTCTCTGCTCTACAGAGTCCAAACTGCAAACTGGAGACACTGAAGTTAGTAATATGCTGACTGTTTAGATTGCATATTGTGTGCCTGTGTCTGTGTTTGTGTGTGTGTGAGAAGAAAGAGACAACTTATTCCATACTTAGCAGACACGCTGTAAAAAGTAGACTGTGTTGAGAGAAGCATAGTGGTAAAAGTCAAAGTGTCATAATCAAATAACTTTTTCCTCGTAGGTGTGAGGAAGAGGAAACCACATAGTAGTTGACTGTGATGAAACATGCTGTGTGTGTGTGGACACGCGTGCATGTGTTTATATGTGTGTGTGTGTGTTTGTTTGTGTGTACCTCCAGTTTGCGGAGGTGGTCTTGATCCAGCTGATGCAAGGCCTGTCCAATCCCAGCTTCATAGTCTCTTCCTCTCTCTTTTCTCCTGCAGATTCAAACAGGAATATTGTTGACTGATTACGTGCTGTATGTTTGTGTGTGCGTGTGTGTGTGTTCGTGTTTGGACAGTATTAACTGTTCTTGGTGTCTGGAGCATCTTATATTATTCTCTGCTATTATCCCTCTTAGTAGTGTTGTGTGTTTGGGGCCTCCTGGAACATACTGTGTCACGAAACAGACAGGATGGACCACGGTAGCGTCTCGTTGCAAAAAGTTTTTATTTTAGTATTGGGGGAAAAGGGAGTGTGAGTGTGCTACGTTGGAGCGCCCTCAGCGCGGAGGTGAAGGAGGCGCTTAGAGCGGGGAGGGGCTGGCAGGAGTACTCGCGGTTGGGCTGACATCGAGTCGTGGAGCCGGGGCAGGAGAGCAGTGCGTTGGTCATGGGCAGGCGGCGGGTCGGAAGGCGGGGCTGGAGAGCAGAGCGTTGGTCGGTGCGGTCCGGGTTCGTCACGGGTAGGCGATCATGCAGGAGACAGGAGACAAAAAGCAGAGACAGAGCGGGAAGACAGGGCAGGGAAACAAGGAACAGGCTGGAACAGAGACAGAGAACAGGAACGGGAGTCAGGATCTGGATGCTTGCCGGCAGCAGTGAAGCGTTCAGGTTCGCAGATACTCTGACAAGGAGCAACTGAGACACAGCTGGGGAAGCAGCCAGTGAGTCGCAGGTGAAACTAATGAAGTAGAGAGATGGAGCAGGGGAAGGCCCCAGAAGTCCCCAAGGGAACCACCAAACTTGTCGGGCGGAGGGGGAAAACTGGCTGAGGGACTAGAAATCCTCTGACCGGTCTGAGGCCCCGGCCTCAGGGTGTTGAATGCAGTCTTCCACTCGTCACCCTCCCGGATGCGTACCAGATGGTAAGCGTTGCGGAGATCCAACTTGGTGAAGACCATGGCCCCCTGAAGCAGCTCAAAGGCAGAGGAAGGGGATAACGATTCTTCACTGTAATGTCATTCAGTCCCCGGTAATCAATGCAGGGGCGCAGAGAACCATCCTTTTTCCCCAAAAAGAAGAACCCAGCTCTGGCGGGAGAAGAGGCCGGGCGAATGATGCCAGCAGCCAGACTGGGAGATGTAGTCTTCCATGGACCGTCTTTCTGGAGCCGAGAGGGAGTAGAGTCGCCCCCTGGGAGGAGCAGTGCCAGGGAGCAGGTCGATTGCACAGTCATACGGTCGGTGAGGGGGCAGGAACGTAGCTCTTGTTTTGTTGAAGACCTCTCGTAGGTCGTGATAGCAACTGGGGACATTGGAGAGGCCCGGACCTGGGCTCGAGGGTTCAGAACTGGCAGGTGACGGAGCGGCGAGCAGGCAGGTTTGGTGACAATCCGGTCCCCACTCCCGGACAGTCCCGGTCTTCCCGGACCGTCCGGTGATCTCGGCCTTTTGCTGGACAGTTGGCTGCACGATGTCCATCACCCCCGCAGTAAAGACAAAGGTCTGAGGTGAAGTGACGCTGACACTCTGCGGGGGTGAGTGCGGCGCAGCCAACCGCCATGGGCTTGGGCGGGTCAGGCTGGCCGGCTGGACGTCCTGGCAGAGAAGCTCTGACAGAGAGGCGCTCTGCATGGTTGTCGTGGCGGAACTCTGACGCCCCCTCTCCTGGCATTGTGCCTGGATCCTCCGGTCTATCCGGGTGGCCAAGGCAATGGCCTCATCCAGGGTGGTCGGGGGCTCATGGGACACCAGCTCGTCCTTCATGTAATCGGCCAGGCTATGCAAAAAGGCATCCACCAACGCCTCCATGTTCCACAAGCTCCGGCGGGCCAGGGTGCGAAAATCGATGGAGTAATCCGCAACCGATCTTCGACCCTGCTGGATGCTCATCAGAACCCCAGAGGCTTCGGTGGAGGCCGACTCAGTGTCGAACACCTTCAGCATCTCCTGGGCGAACAGTTCAAAAGACGAACACGCCAGGGCCTGGCGCTCATACTCCGCCGTGCCCCACAACCTCGCCCGGCCCGTCAGGTGGGTAATAGCGTAGGCCACCTTGGCCTGCTCTCTGGCGAAGGTCTGTGGCTGCAGGGCGAAGAGCAATCTGCAGTTGGTCAGGAATGGGCGAACTTGCGTTGGATCCCCGTTGAAACGTTCCAGGCCGATTCTGGGTTCAGGGACAGGCATTGCGGCAACGGGAGGGACCAGCGCTGGTAAGTCAGAACCCGAGCCGGCAGGCAGGTCAACGGGAGCTGGAGCGGTGGACTGGCTGTCTGAGGGACCGGCTGGTGGATTGGGAGGTGATGACAGCAGTCTTTCAAGGAGCTGGGTGATCTGGACGAGTAGTTGCTGCTGTTGCTGGAGTTGCTGTTGTTGTAACAGGATGAGTTGCTGGTGTTGTTGAAACTGTTGTTGTTGTTGTTATTGTTGACCAAACTGCAAGAGTGAAGCGATGTCTCCAGTAATGCGATTGATGCTCTGTTCTGTCTACTCCAAACACTGGATTGCGGATGGTCGAGCTGTGGGGTCAGAGTCCATGTCTGGGCAACGTGCGCGGGTCCATGTTGTTGGTCAGAGTATATTGTAACAAAACAGACAGGATGGACCACAAAGCGTTCAGGTTCGCAGATACTCTGACAAGGGGCAACTGGAACAGAGGGCAATAAATACTAGGAGACATTAGGCACAACAAGACAGCTGGGGAAGCAGCCAGTGAGAAGCAGGTGAAACTAATGAAGTAGACAAGCAGAGAATGAGGAAATGGAAGAACGTAATTGAAATTAATTAAGCTCGTTACTGAGCAGCAGAGAGAGAAGGAAACGGGATGTGGGGCAGTTATAGTCTCTTCCTCTCTCTTTCCTCCTGCAGATTCAAACGTGACACATTATCTTTTTATTCTCTTTTGTCTCTCTTGCAGGCTTGCTAGCTGTCATCTAACAGAGAAGTCCTGTGAGATTGTGGCCTCAGCTCTGCAGTCTGCAAACTCCCCCTTAAGAGAGCTGGACCTGAGTCAGAATGACCTGCAGGTGTCAGGAGAAAAGCTGCTCTCCAAGCTGAGTCCAAACTGCAAACTGGAGACACTGAAGTTAGTAATATGCTGACTGTTTAGATTGCATATTTTGTGTGTGTGTCTGTGTGTGTTTGTGTGTTTGTGAATGTGTGTGTGTGTGTGTCTGTGTGTGTGTGTGTGTGTGTATGTGTGTGTGAGAAGAAAGAGAGAACTTATTCCATATACTAGCAGACACGCTGTAAAAAGTAGACTGTGTTGACTACTTGATAACAGTATAATTGTGTTGAGAGAAGCATAGTGGTAAAAGTCAAAGTTTCATAATCAAATAACTTTTTCCTCGTAGGTGTAAGGAAGAGGAAACCACATAGTAGTTGACTGTGATGAAACATGCTCTGTGCTGTGTGTGTGTGGACACGCGTGCATGTGTTTATATGTGTGTGTGTGTGTGTGTACCTCCAGTTTGCGGAGGGGGTCTTGATCCAGCTGATGCAAGGCCTGTCCAATCCCAGCTTCATAGTCTCTTCCTCTTTCTTTCCTCCTGCAGATTCAAACAGGAATATTGTTTACTGATTATGTGCTGTGTGTGTGTGTGTGTGTGTGGTTGGACAGTAGTAACTGTGCTTGGTGTCTGGAGCTCATATATTATTCTCTTCTCTTATCCCTCTTAGTAGTGTTGTGTGTTTGGGGCCTCCTGGCACAAACTGTATGTGGGGCAGTTATAGTCTCTTCCTCTCTCTTTCCTCCTGCACATTCAAACATGACACATTCACTTTTTAATTCTCTTTTGTCTCTCTTGCAGGCTTGCTGGCTGTAATCTAACAGAGAAGTCCTGTGAGATTGTGGCCTCAGCTCTGCAGTCTGTAAACTCCCCCTTAAGAGAGCTGGACCTGAGTCAGAATGACCTGCAGAAGTCAGGAGAAAAGCTGCTTTCTGCTCTACAGAATCCAAACTGCAAAGTGGAGACACTGAAGTTAGTAATATTGGTTCAATATTGTTTTTTAAACAGACGACATCAAGAATAGTGCTCACTGTTGATTGATCCGTACATATAGCTCTTTTTTGTGGTTCTCTTACATGGTTTATGCTTTGACAGACTTGTTGGCTGTAAACTGAGAGGAAGATTTTTGGCCTTGGCTCACCAGGGGTCATGCCCTCACCTAAGAAATCTGGACATGAGTGACAGTCAGCTTCAGGACTGTGGAGGAGAACTGCTCCATCAACCACTCAATCAAGACTGTAAAGTGAGGTGTGTATTTTTGCACAAAAGCTTGTGCTTTCTTTTAGGTGTATTAAACACCTATTTATTTGCATTATGGCTTATCGTGCTTTCTTCTCTCTCTGTAGACTTGCCAGGTGTAAACTCAAACACAGCTCCTCTGAGGTTGTGGCCCCAGTTTTGCACTCATGTATTTCAGACCTGTGCGAGTTGGACATGAGTGGCTGTGATCTGCTAACATCAGAAGAGAAGCTGCTCTCTGGTCTTACAAACCCAAACTGCCAACTGGAGAAACTGAGGTAAGACACCACAGACTTCACAGAAATAAAAGTAGAAAAGACGCCCATCAGCCGTCTCTGACCCCTAGCCTGACTAACACCACCAAACCAGTTCTTGTTTTTGAATAGTTCTCCACACTTTCAGTATAAAAATTGGTATCCAAAGGACACAAACAGTGGAAACATTTGACAGAGT
Organism: Tenualosa ilisha; assembly: GCA_015244755.2. Taxonomy (NCBI): domain Eukaryota; kingdom Metazoa; phylum Chordata; class Actinopteri; order Clupeiformes; family Clupeidae; genus Tenualosa; species Tenualosa ilisha. The sequence continues at coordinate 148,131 of PYXC01002642.1, read as the reverse complement.
TTTATGTTCAAGTCTTACTGAATCCTTTTGGAAGTGCAACAAACACATTTTTCTTGTAGACAAAGGTTGTAAATGCAGTGGTTTACTCAACTGAAAAGAAAACACAAGTTGTTTGATACTAAACTGATCAGGTGCTGGTGTTGGTTGTATAAAGAACTGCAACCCTGCCTCCTAAGTTTGTCATTTTATAAACCTTTCCCCATCTTGCGTTTGATGGTGACACATTACAGAAAATGAGTGAGGAAGAGAGATGGGGAATGGAACCAGTTAATCCAAGCTCCAACCAGGCTGTCTGTGGGCCGAACGTTATGGCTGATGACCTCAGTTCTCTGAAGGAGAACACGATATTAACCTAGAGATACCATTATCACTGAAACCTCTAGCGCTACGTCTGACTTGGTCAGACAACAGGCGCGTGTGTGTTGGCCTCAGCCTTCAGGCTATAAAACACAGATGTATGCCATGGTAAAAGATGGAACCTAGATAAGCCAGAACCCTAAAAGGTCAAATTCCTAAGGTGTGTGTTGGCTGTGTGTAGGTAACTTGTCCCCAGTGCTGTGATTAAAGACTGCAGTGATCCACCTACTTGCCTGCATAGCATTTGTTGACCACCTCAGATCAGACCTAGCCTGGCCTTGCCTCTCTAGCACTTCTGCTTGATTAGCATCTCCCTGGATTTGATCCCATTGAGCTTGTTGTCTCAGGAGGCATTTTAACCTGTCCAATCAGCAAACAGAGGAAGGCATTGTGAATGCAGAGCTAGAATTTTATCAGTCAAGGCAAGCCATCAGTCAGGGGCTGATCCAATCTTTTCCAATCTTTTCTCATTTCAGCGAGTACAGAGACCTGGTGGACAGGGCTCTAGCACTGAGTCATTCTCACCACTGGGGAGGCTAGACACCTACTCAGGAGTCTCTGAGCCCACGTCAGAAGGCTGTGCGGCAGGTGGGACATCTGGGCTGACCTAAGGCCCCCCTGGCAGTTCATTTAGACCACTGTGGCTGTGCTGTCTGTCTGTACGAGGATGTGTTGTTGGGTTAGCCTCATTGAAGTGTTTCACTGGTCGGCCATGGCTTCTACATCGGACACGGCGAGAGACATTGCGTCCTCGTTGCGCATCCGCATCCTCAGTGGTGGAAGTCTGCTGAATCTCGGAACACTTCAATAGTCGTAGCAGAGGGATCACGCAGTGAGTAAAATTGTCACAAAACAGACAGGATGGACCACGATAGCACCTCGTTGCAAATAGTCTTTATTAAAGGATTAGGGTAAAAGGGAGTGAGAGTGTGCTCCGTGAGAGCGCCCTCGGCGCGGAGATGCAGGAGGCGCGTAGAGCAGGGAAGGGCTGGCAGGAGCACTCGTGGTCGGGCAGACGTCGGGTCGGATAGCCGGGGCAGAGGAGCAGAGCGTTGGTCGAGGGCAGGCGGCGAGTTGGAAACCGGGGCTGGAGAGCAGAACGTTGGTCATGGACAGGCGGCGGGTTGGAAGCCGGGTCTGGAGGGCAAAGCGTCGGTCGTGGACAGGCAACAGGTCAGAAACCAGGGCTGGAGAGCAGAGCGTAGGTCGGGACGGTCCGAGTTCAGCACAGCAAGGAGATCATGCAGGAGACGGAGACAAAACAGAAAGAGTGGGAGACAAGACGGAGAAACAAGGAACAGGCTGGAACTAAGACAGAGAAACAAGAACAGAGGAACAGGCATGGGAGTCAGAATCTGAATGCTTGCCGGTAGCTGTGAAACGTGCTGGTTCGCTGATACTCTGACGGGGAGCGGCTAAAACAGAAGGGAATAAATACTGACAGACATTAGGGAGAATGAGACACAGCTGGGGAGAACAATAGGGAACAGCCAGTGGGAAGCAGGTGAAGCTTAAACCTGAGGAAGGCCTAAGATGGCGGCGCGTCAGGACGCAGCGGCTCACAGCTCTCCCTCGAAGTGCACGTTTTTGTATTTTTTGTGTGTTTTAACTGTTTGCTTCGCGTCACCCAAGGACTCACACTTAAGATATACTCACAGTGATCTGATAGACATCGGCAATCGGCAAGGAATTACTATTTCCAGCGAATTTCACCACACATTTAACATTCCGGAGGAGCTAGCGAGAACACCGGGTCTCCGTGGATTGTTATCGGGTCTGGCAGGCGTAAGAGGAGGAGACGCGAGAGGAAGCAAAAGCGGGGCTGCAGAGCGGGCCTGCTAGGAAAACTCAGGAAACAGCCACTAAAGCCTCCGCTACCAAGCCTCTACCTCTCCAATGCCAGATCCCTCGTACATAAAACGGACGACTTGGAATTGCAGCTTGCTGGCAACCGCTACATTCGTGAATGCTGCGTACTTATCATTACAGAGACATGGCTACAACCGCAAATCCCCGACGCTTCGGTGCAGCTAGCAGGATGTACGCTACACAGATGGGACAGGAATAGCGACTCCGGGAAAAACAGAGGAGGGGGGCTCTGCATTTACGTGAATGAAGGTTGGTGCAACAACAGTACCGTCCTAGACAAACACTGTTCTCCTGACCTAGAGTTCGTGACGGTAAGATGCAGACCCTTCTTTCTGCCGAGAGAGCTAGCAGCAGTCATCATCACTGCAGTGTATATACCACCAGACGCTAGCGTCAAAACCGCCCTCTCTCTGCTTGCGAACGTCATAAATAACCACCAGCGTGCCTATACAAACGGCGTGCACATCATAGCTGGAGACTTCAATAAGGCAAACCTCAAAACTGTGCTGCCTAATTTTTACCAACATGTGAAGTGTGCAACGAGGGGGGAGAACACTCTGGACCATGTTTACTCAAACCTAAAACATGCCTACAGAGCGATCCCCCTCCCCCACCTTGGACAGTCTGACCATCTCTCCCTGTTCCTACCCCCTGCATACACCCCACTCAGCCGGCAATCAAAGCCACAAAGACAGTCAATCACCACCTGGCCTGACGATGCCCTCCCCCGACTTCAGGACTGCTTTGAGCAAACACAATGGGACATTTTCCACCATAACGACCTGGCCACATTCACGGATGCAGTGCTGTCCTACATCAAGCACTGCATTGACACAGTCACTGTGGTAAAAAACATTTGGGTGTTTCCGAATGAAAAACCATGGATGACTAGCCAGGTCCGTGCACTCCTTCGCGCCCGAGATGCAGCCTTCAGATCCGGCGACCGAGCGCTATACAGCAGGGCTCGGGCCGACCTGAGGAAAGGTATCAGTGCTGCTAAAGCAGACCACAGGAGGAGGATTGAGGAGCAGCTGGCAAGCCCCAGGCAGCTGTGGAAGGGCATCCAGGCCATCACAAACTACAGAGGCAGTGCTGTGTCAGCCGGGGACTCAAATGCGGCATTAGCGGAGGAGTTAAACAGTTTTTTTGCCCGCTTTGAAGCCCAGGCGCAGCACACAGCCACACCACCCCCCGGACCACCTCCCCAGCCTACACTACAGAACAAACTACCCATCAGCACACCTCCCCAACCCCAACTCCAACCAACAGCAATCACCGGCACTCCTCAGCTCGCCTTGAGGGTCACGCCTGAGGAAGTGAGAGGAGTACTAAGGGCCGTTAACCCCAGAAAAGCCACTGGCCCGGACGGAGTTCCAGGGAAGGTGCTGAAGGCCTGTGCTGACCAACTAGCACAGGTCTTCACAGACATTTTCAACAGGTCATTGGAACAAGCCATCATCCCGACATGTTTGAAATCAGCCACCATCATCCCTGTCCCCAAAAAGTCACCCACAACCAGCCACAACGACTTCCGCCCCGTAGCACTCACCCCCGTCATAACGAAGTGCTTTGAGAAACTGGTTCTCCGCCACATCAAAACCTGTCTCCCCCCCACCCTGGACCCACACCAGTTTGCATATAGGACCAACAGATCGACAGAGGACGCAATAGCCACAGCTCTCCACTCTGCGCTGAGCCATCTGGAGAGACAAGGGAGCTATGTCAGAATGCTCTTCATCGACTACAGCTCAGCTTTCAACACCATCATACCGGACATCCTGATCCCCAAGCTGTTCAGCCTGGGGCTCCCACCATCTACCTGCTCATGGATCAAGGACTTCTTAATCAACCGGCCCCAACAGGTGAAACTGGGCCGCCATCTTTCATCTGCCCGCACCCTCAGCACTGGCTCACCGCAAGGCTGTGTGCTGAGCCCACTCTTGTACTCGCTCTACACATACGACTGCAGCCCCACTCACTCAGAGAACATCATCGTCAAATTTGCTGACGACACAACGGTGGTGGGGATGATAACAGGGGGGAATGAGGAGGCCTACAGAGATGAGGTCCTGAACCTGGAGAGGTGGTGTGCAACCAACAACTTAGCACTAAACATCTCCAAGACAAAGGAACTCATCCTGGACTTCTGGAGAAACAGCGCTACCCCTGCCCCCCTGTACATCAATGGTGAATGTGTAGAGCGAGTACAGTCATTCAAATTCCTGGGGGTCCATATCTCTGCAGACTTAACCTGGTCAACCAACACGTCAGCCTTGGTCAAGAAGGCCCAGCAACGACTACACTTCCTCAGAGTGCTCAAAAAGGAACAACTGAGCACAAGTCTGCTGGTGACCTTCTACCGCTCCACCATAGAGAGCCTGCTGACCTACGCTGTGTCAGTGTGGCACTCAAGCTGCACAGTGGCAGACAGGAAGAGGCTGCAGAGGGTGACCAACACTGCACAAAGAATCATTGGCAACCCCCTGCCTTCCTTGACTGACATCTACAGTTCCAGATGTCTGAACAGAGCAAAAGGGATCATAAAGGACATTACTCACCCTGGCTTCCATCTGTTCAACCTGCTACCCTCTGGCAGGCGATACAGGTCCATACCAGCCAGAACAAATAGACTCAGAGACAGCTTTTTCCCTAAAGCTGTCACAATACTCAACTCTAGTCTGCACTGAGAAACTGACATACTTTGCACTGGATGCCACATGCACCTCTTGTCATAGGCCACTTGTAAGCTGTATTTTGCACTATCAACAACCAATATTTATTACTGAATGCTGCTGTCACATGTCACTTTACCTATACCACCAGAGTATCACCAAACCATTTTTATTATTATTACTTATTTTATATTTTATTTTATTTTATTTTATTTTCTATTTATACGGTTTTATCTTTTGTTGTGTAAATATATATATACATACTTTTAAATCCATTTTATGTGTGCACTCTATGGGGCAGCTTTGAATCTCATTACACTCTGTGTAATGACAATAAAGGCGTTCTATTCTTCTATATTAGCAGGGAACGAGGAAATGAGAGAACGTGACTGGAATCAATTAAGCTTGTTAACGGGTTGACAGCAGAGACAGGAGGAAATGGGAGGAAACAGAGACAGGCAGGACAGGGTGGTGGCAAAACTGCTGAAAGGAGAAAGAGGAAGTTGGCGTGCTTGTGTCTGCGTCTAACATCTTGCTTACATCTGTGTTTTATGGCCTGAGGGCTGAGGCCAGTGCATGCGTGTCCGATGTGTGACTAAGTCAGACATAGTGCTAGAGGTTTCGGTGATAATGAAATCTCAAAGGCGATATCCCAATAGGTGGCGTCAAAGTGCTTCAACTGAAAGAGAACTCCAACCAGGCTCCCCGTGGGCACTGGGCCTGTTTGTGATATTGGTGCTTTTACCGATGCACTATGGCTCCCCCAGTCTCATCCTTCACATGGTTTGTTTTAACAGACTTGCTAACTGTAAATTAGGAGGAAAATTTTTGGCCTTGACTCTTCAGTTGGCAAACTCCCACCTAAGAGAGCTGGACATCAGTGACAGTGAGCTTAAGGACTGTGCAGGAGAACTGCTCCATCAACCACTCAATCAAGACTGTAAAGTGAGGTCTGTATTACTGCACAGTGCACAGAGGTTGGTGCTTTCTGTTTGCCTGTACTGTTTGAATGCAAAATGACAGTGGACATGTTGCTCATAGTGTTTTCCTCTCTCACTATAGACTCATCATCTGTAGACTCGATCACAGCTCCTGTGAGGTTGTGGGCTCAGTGGAGTGCAATCAGGCTCTTTTACAAGGATTGCTGGGACACACACACAGCAGCTCAGAGAGCATCAAGAAAACATGTTATTACATCAAGTTTCTAAAGTGGAATGACCCATCCCCTGAAAGATATATTAGTCTTCTCCACTGTTTAAATGAAATGAATGATCACTCTCTACATGAAGAAGTTCAGAAATATCTGAAATCTGCAGGTGGTTTCTCAGGTGAATTGTCACCTGGCCACTGTTCAGCACTGGCCCACATGCTTCTGATGTCTGAGGAGGTGCTGGATGAGTTGGACTTGAGCAAATACAGAACATCAGAGGAGGGATGGAGGAGACTGGAGCCAGCTGTGAGATGCTGCAGAAAGGCTGTGTGAGTATCACTGTAAATACTTCCATTAATACACACACTGCACAGTTCTCATGTTTTCTGCAAGATATTTGCTATATTGGCTAACTGACTGTAGTATGTCCTAAAAGCTAAATACATTTCTGACAATAGTGAGTAATGTTTTAGACATGCACATTATCTCACATAGATGGGTAGTATATGATGCTTAATGTAAGAACAAAGCTTGTGTATCTGACAGAAATACTGAATATAATGTTCCCCTGTCTGAACTAAATAAATCAGATTTCTGTTCATGCAGCTCTGGTGTAATCACAATATTAACTGTGCTTGGTGTCTGGAGCTCATATATTATTCTTATCTCTTAGCCCTCTTAGTAGTGTTTTGTGTTTGGGGCCTCCTGGCACATACTGTATGTGGGGCAGTTATAGTCTCTTCCTCTCTCTTTCCTCCTGCTGATTCAAACATGACACATTAGCTTTTTATACTCTTTTGTCTCTCTTCCAGACTTTCTGGCTGTAAGCTAACAGAGAAGTCCTGGGAGATTGTGGCCTCAGCTCTGCAGTCTGCAAACACCCCCTTAAGAGAGCTGGACCTGAGTCAGAATGACCTGCAGAAGTCAGGAGAAAAGCTGCTCTCTGCTCTACAGAGTCCAAACTGCAAACTGGAGACACTGAAGTTAGTAATATGTTGACTGTTTAGATTTCATATTGTGTGTGTGTGTGTGTGTGTGTGTGTGTGTATACCTCCAGTTTGCGGAGGGGGTCTTGATCCAGCTGATGCAAGGCCTGTCCAATCCCAGCTTCATAGTCTCTTCCTCTCTCTGTCCTCCTGCAGATTCAAACATGACACATTAGCTTTTTATACTCTTTTGTCTCTCTTGCAGACTTGCTGACTGTAATCTAACAGAGAAGTCCTGTGAGATTGTGGCCTCAGCTCTGCAGTCTGCAAACTCTTCCTTAAGAGAGCTGGACCTGAGTCAGAATGACCTGCAGGAGTCAGGAGAAAAGCTGCTCTCTGCTCTACAGAGTCCAAACTGCAAACTGGAGACACTGAAGTTAGTAATATGCTGACTGTTTAGATTGCATATTTTGTGTGTGTGTCTGTGTTTGTGTGTGTGTCTGTGTGTGTTTGTGTATGTGTTTGTGAGAAGAAAGAGAGAACTTATTCCATACATAGCAGACACGCTGTAAAAAGTAGACTGTGTTGACTACTTGATAACAGTATAATTGTGTTGAGAGAAGCATAGTGGTAAAAGTCAAAGTTTCATAATCAAATAACTTTTTGCTCATAGGGCTGAGGAAGAGGAAACCACATAGTAGTTGACTGTGATGAAACATGCTGTGTGCTATCTGTGTGTGGACAGGCGTGCATGTGTTTATATGTGTGTGTGTGTGTGTGTATGTGTGTGTGTACCTCCAGTTTGAGGAGGGGGTCTTGATCCATCTGATGCAAGGCCTGTCCAATCCCAGCTTCATAATCTCTTCCTCTCTCTTTCCTCCTGCAGATTCAAATAGGAATATTGTTGACTGATTACGTGCTGTATGTGTGTGTGTGTGTGTGGTTGGACAGTAGTAACTGTGCTTGGTGTCTGGAGCTCATATATTATTCTCTTCTCTTATCCCTCTTAGTAGTGTTGTGTGTTTGGGGCCTCCTGGCACATACTGTATGTGGGGCAGTTATAGTCTCTTCCTCTCTCTTTCCTCCTGCAGATTCAATCATGACACATTAGCTTTCATTCTCTTTTGTCTCTCTTCCAGACTTTCTGGCTGTAAGCTAACAGAGAAGTCCTGTGAGATTGTGGCCTCAGCTCTGCAGTCTGCAAACTCCCCCTTAAGAGAGCTGGACCTGAGTCAGAATGACCTACAGAAGTCAGGAGAAAAGCTGCTCTCTGCTCTACAGAGTCCAAACTGCAAACTGGAGACACTGAAGTTAGTAATATGCTGACTGTTTAGATTGCATATTGTGTGCCTGTGTCTGTGTTTGTGTGTGTGTGAGAAGAAAGAGACAACTTATTCCATACTTAGCAGACACGCTGTAAAAAGTAGACTGTGTTGACTACTTGAGAACAGTATAATTGTGTTGAGAGAAGCATAGTGGTAAAAGTCAAAGTGTCATAATCAAATAACTTTTTCCTCGTAGGTGTGAGGAAGAGGAAACCACATAGTAGTTGACTGTGATGAAACATGCTGTGTGTGTGTGGACACGCGTGCATGTGTTTATATGTGTGTGTGTGTGTTTGTTTGTGTGTACCTCCAGTTTGCGGAGGTGGTCTTGATCCAGCTGATGCAAGGCCTGTCCAATCCCAGCTTCATAGTCTCTTCCTCTCTCTTTTCTCCTGCAGATTCAAACAGGAATATTGTTGACTGATTACGTGCTGTATGTTTGTGTGTGCGTGTGTGTGTGTTCGTGTTTGGACAGTATTAACTGTTCTTGGTGTCTGGAGCATCTTATATTATTCTCTGCTATTATCCCTCTTAGTAGTGTTGTGTGTTTGGGGCCTCCTGGAACATACTGTGTCACGAAACAGACAGGATGGACCACGGTAGCGTCTCGTTGCAAAAAGTTTTTATTTTAGTATTGGGGGAAAAGGGAGTGTGAGTGTGCTACGTTGGAGCGCCCTCAGCGCGGAGGTGAAGGAGGCGCTTAGAGCGGGGAGGGGCTGGCAGGAGTACTCGCGGTTGGGCTGACGTCGAGTCGTGGAGCCGGGGCAGGAGAGCAGTGCGTTGGTCATGGGCAGGCGGCGGGTCGGAAGGCGGGGCTGGAGAGCAGAGCGTTGGTCGGTGCGGTCCGGGTTCGTCACGGGTAGGCGATCATGCAGGAGACAGGAGACAAAAAGCAGAGACAGAGCGGGAAGACAGGGCAGGGAAACAAGGAACAGGCTGGAACAGAGACAGAGAACAGGAACGGGAGTCAGGATCTGGATGCTTGCCGGCAGCAGTGAAGCGTTCAGGTTCGCAGATACTCTGACAAGGAGCAACTGAGACACAGCTGGGGAAGCAGCCAGTGAGTCGCAGGTGAAACTAATGAAGTAGAGAGATGGAGCAGGGGAAGGCCCCAGAAGTCCCCAAGGGAACCACCAAACTTGTCGGGCGGAGGGGGAAAACTGGCTGAGGGACTAGAAATCCTCTGACCGGTCTGAGGCCCCGGCCTCAGGGTGTTGAATGCAGTCTTCCACTCGTCACCCTCCCGGATGCGTACCAGATGGTAAGCGTTGCGGAGATCCAACTTGGTGAAGACCATGGCCCCCTGAAGCAGCTCAAAGGCAGAGGAAGGGGATAACGATTCTTCACTGTAATGTCATTCAGTCCCCGGTAATCAATGCAGGGGCGCAGAGAACCATCCTTTTTCCCCAAAAAGAAGAACCCAGCTCTGGCGGGAGAAGAGGCCGGGCGAATGATGCCAGCAGCCAGACTGGGAGATGTAGTCTTCCATGGACCGTCTTTCTGGAGCCGAGAGGGAGTAGAGTCGCCCCCTGGGAGAAGCAGTGCCAGGGAGCAGGTCGATTGCACAGTCATACGGTCGGTGAGGGGGCAGGAACGTAGCTCTTGTTTTGTTGAAGACCTCTCGTAGGTCGTGATAGCAACTGGGGACATTGGAGAGGCCTGGACCTGGGCTCGAGGGTTCAGAACTGGCAGGTGACGGAGCGGCGAGCAGGCAGGTTTGGTGACAATCCGGTCCCCACTCCCGGACAGTCCCGGTCTTCCCGGACCGTCCGGTGATCTCGGCCTTTTGCTGGACAGTTGGCTGCACGATGTCCATCACCCCCGCAGTAAAGACAAAGGTCTGAGGTGAAGTGACGCTGACACTCTGCGGGGGTGAGTGCGGCGCAGCCAACCGCCATGGGCTTGGGCGGGTCAGGCTGGCCGGCTGGACGTCCTGGCAGAGAAGCTCTGACAGAGAGGCCGCTCTGCATGGTTGTCGTGGCGGAACTCTGACGCCCCCTCTCCTGGCATTGTGCCTGGATCCTCCGGTCTATCCGGGTGGCCAAGGCAATGGCCTCATCCAGGGTGGTCGGGGGCTCATGGGACACCAGCTCGTCCTTCATGTAATCGGCCAGGCTATGCAAAAAGGCATCCACCAACGCCTCCATGTTCCACAAGCTCCGGCGGGCCAGGGTGCGAAAATCGATGGAGTAATCCGCAACCGATCTTCGACCCTGCTGGATGCTCATCAGAACCCCAGAGGCTTCGGTGGAGGCCGACTCAGTGTCGAACACCTTCAGCATCTCCTGGGCGAACAGTTCAAAAGACGAACACGCCAGGGCCTGGCGCTCATACTCCGCCGTGCCCCACAACCTCGCCCGGCCCGTCAGGTGGGTAATAGCGTAGGCCACCTTGGCCTGCTCTCTGGCGAAGGTCTGTGGCTGCAGGGCGAAGAGCAATCTGCAGTTGGTCAGGAATGGGCGAACTTGCGTTGGATCCCCGTTGAAACGTTCCAGGCCGATTCTGGGTTCAGGGACAGGCATTGCGGCAACGGGAGGGACCAGCGCTGGTAAGTCAGAACCCGAGCCGGCAGGCAGGTCAACGGGAGCTGGAGCGGTGGACTGGCTGTCTGAGGGACCGGCTGGTGGATTGGGAGGTGATGACAGCAGTCTTTCAAGGAGCTGGGTGATCTGGACGAGTAGTTGCTGCTGTTGCTGGAGTTGCTGTTGTTGTAACAGGATGAGTTGCTGGTGTTGTTGAAACTGTTGTTGTTGTTGTTATTGTTGACCAAACTGCAAGAGTGAAGCGATGTCTCCAGTAATGCGATTGATGCTCTGTTCTGTCTACTCCAAACACTGGATTGCGGATGGTCGAGCTGTGGGGTCAGAGTCCATGTCTGGGCAACGTGCGCGGGGTCCATGTTGTTGGTCAGAGTATATTGTAACAAAACAGACAGGATGGACCACAAAGCGTTCAGGTTCGCAGATACTCTGACAAGGGGCAACTGGAACAGAGGGCAATAAATACTAGGAGACATTAGGCACAACAAGACAGCTGGGGAAGCAGCCAGTGAGAAGCAGGTGAAACTAATGAAGTAGACAAGCAGAGAATGAGGAAATGGAAGAACGTAATTGAAATTAATTAAGCTCGTTACTGAGCAGCAGAGAGAGAAGGAAACGGGATGTGGGGCAGTTATAGTCTCTTCCTCTCTCTTTCCTCCTGCAGATTCAAACGTGACACATTATCTTTTTATTCTCTTTTGTCTCTCTTGCAGGCTTGCTAGCTGTCATCTAACAGAAAAGTCCTGTGAGATTGTGGCCTCAGCTCTGCAATCTGCAAACTCCCCCTTAAGAGAGCTGGACCTGAGTCAGAATAACCTGCAGGAGTCAGGAGAAAAGCTGCTCTCTGCTCTACAGAGTCCAAACTGCAAACTGGAGACACTGAAGTTAGTAATATGCTGACTGTTTACATTGGATATTGTGTGCCTGTGTGTGTGTGAAGACAGTGAGAAGTAATTCCATAGACTAGCAGACACACTGTAAAAAGTAGACTGTGTTGACTACTTGATTACAGTATAACTGTGTTGAGAGAAGCGAGCAACCCGGTCTCACGACTTTTCGTGAAGCCGTCACAAAATGTAAATCTATTCAAACGTGCTGTGATCACGCTTTAGGCTTTTTTTTTCGTGCTAGGAGAACGAATTCCTACCCTATGTATTTTAATGCGCAGTGCCTAACACTGCCACTAGCAGCGCTAACTGGTGACTGAGGGACAGTAGGAGAGAAATTTGCGCACGTCGGTTTAAATGAATTTTTTGTCTCGGCCTCCAGTTCATGCAAAGTTGTGCTGTAAAAACTAGCAGTGGTCTTGTAAACTCTGCAACGATTTTGGCCTGTTCTAAGGCATTAATGTACATAGGCTACTAGATCACAATTAATGTGTCTGACACAGAGCACAGGAGACCTAGGGTTTAAATACACAGACAGAGCAGCAGGTAACAACAAGCAGGTGGCACAGACAATGAGGAGAGAGTGAGAACAGGTGAGCTGGGTAATTGAGTGAGTGTAAGTGGGCGTGGCCACTGATTAGTGCATGTTGTGAGAGTTCCCAAACCAGCAGGGCAGAGGCAGACTTGTGACAATATTATTCTCTTCTCGTATCCCTCTTAGTAGTGTTGTGTGTTTGGGGCCTCCTGGCACATACTGTATGTGGGGCAGTTATAGTCTCTTTCTCTCTCTTTCCTCCTGCTGATTCAAACATGACACATTAGCTTTTTATTCTCTTTTGTCCCTCTTGCAGACTTGCTGGCTGTAATCTAACAGAGAAGTCCTGTGAGATTGTGGCCTCAGCTCTGCAGTCTGCAAACTCCCCCTTAAGAGAGCTGGACCTGAGTCAGAATGACCTGCAGAAGTCAGGAGAAAAGCTGCTGTCTGCTCTGCAGAGTCCAAACTGCAAGCTGGAGACACTGAGGTTAGTAATATGCTGACTGTGTATGTGTGTGTGAGAAGACAGTCAGAAGTAATGCCACAGACTCTTCCTCTTGCTTTCCTTCTGCAGATTAAAACAGTAATATTGTTCACTGTGATGACAGATACATGTGTGTGTGTGTGTGTGTGTGTGTGTGTCTGTGGTTGGGCAGTATCAATTGTTGTATGTTTGGGGCCTCCTGGCACATGCTGTATGTGGGGCAGTTATAGTCTCTTCTTCTCTGTTTCCTCCTGCTGATTCAAACATGACACATTAGCTTTTTATACTCTTTTGTCTCTCTTGCAGACTTGCTGGCTGTAAGCTAACAGAGAAGTCCTGTGAGATTGTGGCCTCAGCTCTGCAGTTTGCAAACTCTCCCTTAAGAGAGCTGGACCTGAGTCAGAATGACCTGCAGGAGTCAGGAGAAAAGCTGCTGTCTGCTCTACAGAGTCCAAACTGCAAACTGGAGACCCTGAGGTCAGTAATATTGTAGATTGTGTGTGTGTGTGTGTTTTAACAAACACATACTATTGCAAGATTTTATGTAGCTTTACTGCTGTATCCCTTGTTGTTTCAATGTTTTTTTTAAACAGATGACAACAAGAATAGTGCTGACTGTTGATCAATACATATGTCTCTTTTTTTGTGATTCTCTCACATGGTTTATGTTTTATTAGACTTGTCGGTTGTAAACTGAGAGGAGCATTTTTGGCCTTGGCTCACCAGGGTGCAAACCATCACCTAAGAGAGCTGGACCTGAGTGGTTGTGAGCTACAGGACTGTGGAGGAGAACTGCTCCATCAACCACTTAATCAAGACTGTAACGTGAGGTCTGTGTTTTAAACTGTGTGTTTGGCCTGGTTCTGTTTGATCTGAAAAACTGTCAACATCTTTTCTGTGTGGAAATGAAAGGGGTAGGAGACATGACTGCTGAAGTGTTTTCCTCTCTTGCGGCAGGCTTACCAGATGTACACTCAGACACAGCTCCTCTGAGGTTGTGGCCTCAGTTTTGCAGTCATATATTTCTCAACTGTGTGAGTTGGACATGAGTGGCTGTGATCTGCTAACATCAGAAGAGAAGCTGCTCTCTGCTCTTAGAAACCCACACTGCCAGCTGGAGAAACTGAGGTCAGTAATGGATTATGTGGTGAAGATGATGAGATGGCAGATCAATGAGGCAAAGGGGGTTTTAGGGAGTTTTAAGGAGGAGAATTACGTTTGTACCGAGTAGCGCTATAGGCCTACTCCAAAGGCTGAAGACAAGAGTGAACAGACTTATATCTGTGAGTTTATGCCCAAATGTCTTTGCACGTATTAACGCGTATTTTCCACCAAAACAAAATTGTAATATTGTAAGGAGACGGCCAACATAGTATTTCAAAATAAAAGATTGTTTGATTTATTAGTAATTTATTTATTATTGCCATTATTGACCCTTTTACAGTTGCAGACGACTCAATAGTTCATTAGGAAAATGTCATTATTAACCTAAAAGAGACTATGGATGGGCTTGTGCACATGCCACATGGTTTATTTATTGTGATTAGTTATTTTTACAGACCTTTTATTTTTTATATTGACTATTCTCCATGTAGACCTGGTTTTTACCAGTAAAGCTTTGAGGGTTCTTACCGCAGGGTGTTTAACTAAGGCTTAGGGGTGTCCAAACTACGGGCCGCGGTCCAGTTTTTATTGGCCCGCAGCAAAATCTGAAAATATAATTGAATATGGCCCGCAGAAGAAGCTTGAGCTCAACTCTGTTGCACTTCTCAGTTTCAACACTAGGTGGAGCCAGCCACGGAACCGGTGCTTCTCCACCAAACAAAATTAAGCAAGGAACAACTTTTACCGCGAGTTACCAGAAATGGCAGCACCGAACTCAAAATTGCTAGTGAGTGTAGAAGATTTCAGACACGGTGGGGAAATGAATATTTCTTCAAAGAAACCAACGGAAAGTGTGTCTGTTTGATTGTGCCTGTTTGCTGTGATGAACGAGTAGAATGTCCGTCGGCACTATGAGACCAAACAACATCGTTCACCGGTGCCGAACGAACACAGAAAATCAAGCAAATTGCGGCTAGCATGCAAGCTCAACAACAGTTTTTTCGTGCTAACAAAATACAGGAAAAGCTATGAAATCGCTAAACTTATTGCCCAGCACGGCAAACCGTTCTCAGACGGTGATTTCATAAAGCAGTGCCTCATCATGGTCACAGAAATAATGTGCCCGGAAAAAGTGCAGGATTTCAACAACTTGAGCTTATCCAGAAATACAGTGGTGCGGAGAATCGAGGACCTGTCAGCTAACTTGATACTTCAGCTGAGCGACAAAGCTTGTGCTTTTGAGAGTACAGATGCCACAGACACCGTGCAGCTGTTATTTTTTTTTTGCGTGGAGTAGATGATAATTGTTGCTGTACGGAGGAGCTGCTTGATATGATAAAGCCTATAGAGATATTTTTGAAGCTGTGTCAGAGGCAGTTGAAAAGTTGGGGCCTAAATAGGACAAGCTCTGTGGAGTAACAACGGATGGAGCGCCGGCCATGACGGGCGAGCGCGAAGGAATGGCATCGATGGTGTGCGCCAGGGTAAAAGAGAGCAGAGGTGAGGCTGTTAGGATAAACTGTATAATCCACCAAGAAGCACTGTGTGCCAAGACTGTCCAGCTGGGCGATGTGATGAACACTGTTGTAAAAACTGTCAGCATAATTCGAGCTAGAGGACTGTACCACAGAGAATTTCAAGCTTTCTTATCACATGTGCATGCTGAATACGGGGATGTACTCTACCACTCTGAGGTGCGCTGGCTCAACCGCGGCTGTGTGCTGCAGCGGTTTTATTCGCTGAGATCACAAATCGATCCGTTTTTGAAAGAGAAGGGCCGACCACTTCATGAACTGAGTGACCCTCTGTGGCTGGCAGATGTAGCATTTTTAGAATTTTCTGAATACACTGAACAAGAATTTACAAGGCAAAGAACAGCTGGTGCCACACCTGTATGCGCACATGAAAACCTGTGTAAAGCTCCGCCTGTTTGAGACACAACTAGGAAGCTTTAATGCTGCACACTTCCCTGCGCTGTCTGAAATCAAGTCTGCTTTTCCAAAGGCCGACCTTTCTGCTAAAAACAAGAAATATGTGTCTGTGATTGCAGCTCTCATGACAGAATTCAACCAGCGTTTCCAAGATTCTCTCATTGAAAAACAAATCAAGCTGTTTTCGACCCCCTTCCTGGTGGATGCAGAAGAAGTGGGAGAGAGTCTGCGGTTAGAATTGATTGTAATGCAATGTGATGATTCTCTGAAGAGTCAACGTCAGCTTCCCTCCCTGCCTGACTTCTATCAGAGTTTGGATAATGGCAAGTTTGCTCTGGTGAGACGCCACGCAAAAAGAATGATGAGCCTGTTCGGCTCAACATACATATGTGAACAAACATTTTCTCTGTTAAATCAGAACAAAAGCAGACTGAGAACCAGAATGACTGATGGCCATCTCTGTGAAGTCCTTTGCGTCTCAACCACCAAACTTTCTCCTGACATTTCAGCTATCCTTCAATCCAAAGCACTGCATCACTGCTCCCACTGAGTGCATTGTCCTTCACATTATAGGTGAATTAGAAATACACACAGTATTCATGTGTCAATATGTCACCTCTAGTGTGTGGACCAGCCCTTTATTTATTGTTCTGTATTTGGCCCTCACTGGAAAAAACTTTGGACACCCCTCAGTTACTAAGCCGTAGGCCGGGCTCCAGCCCTCCACCTAGTGGCAAGAAAAAGAATCTGGTCCGTGGCCTAAATTACTGGCCAACCCCTGGTGTATAGGACCCTCTTTACATATAGAGTATGGTATACTAGATACTGACATAGACTGAGATAACAAATAAACAGTGTGGATTTGAATAGAGGCCCCAACACTGTTTGTCATATGCAGTGAACTGTCCTCTACATCTGCTTAAGATGCTGTGGACAATATTACTTTTCAGAAACATAGAGCAGAAGAACAGCATTATCTAAACAGTGGAAGGAGATTTTGTTTTGTTATGAGAAATGCCCAGATGTTTTGCTAGACTGATTTTTGTCACTAAAAACCAGGTAAAAGAAATGTCTGAATCTACTAAAATATGCACTTAATTAGTCATGGCTTGTTATTCTACCAGAACATAGTGCCCATACAGTAGATTTTTTTCAGTAGTGGCTTGGTTGAGCCTGCAGTATGGATTTGGACTGGACTCTGCCAGTTGGTGATGCCTGGGTCCTGTACTACTAAACAAGGTAACCCGGGTAGCTTTGGGAGTTACCACTGCTTTCTAGAAGAACCCTCCATTGAGCATCAGTTTTCTGAAGTGATATGTTGTTTTTGGATCAGCGGTTGCTCCAGAAGTTACCCAGTTTAGCCAGTAACCTGGCTTCTTAGTAAACCATAGTAAACATTTGCTATTATAGTTGTGCTCTAGGAATCCTCATCTAATCTGTATTTCATCTCATTTAACCCTGCCTTTCTTAATCAGTGTGTTGCATTTGAAAGGTAGTGATTGGGATACAGAAAGGACCTGCTGGTCATAAGCTGACAGGAAAGCTGTGAGCTCTCTGTCTCTGTGTCTGTTTCTTCTGTCTATCTAACAGTGACTTACCTGAAATAATGTGTCTGATTGACTTCTGCTTTCACACTTTCATTGATGCACACAATTCCCTTTCCTCTGGATGTAAATTAGGAGAGGAAGCTCTGATGGCATGCAACAATTCATGAACAACAACACTTGATTTCAAACAAGCTCTCTCTCTCTCTCTCTCTCTGCTGTTAAAGGGATTATCTGGATTGAATCAATCTGTAGTTCTGTTGTTTCACGTTGCAGAGTGCTGTCGATAGGTATGAGAACGACAGAATTTAGTGCAATGTAAACTAGATAGTGAATCGGAAAGCAACACTAACCGATGAGGACAAGAAAGTTTTGAAGAACAGGAATATGGGCTGATTTACCCCAGAAGTTCCTTTAATCTGCCTGTACACAGTACTGTGGCAGACGTATTTCCTCCATCAATATCTTGCAGAAATTTTAACTGAGCAGACACACTGCTCTCAGGCACTGGCCAAAGTCTTTCCTGACACAGGGCATCTCAGAGCAGCAGCATCATGGGGTTTTGCTCAGCCTGAACAGTCATCACCTTAGTTGTTTATGATGCAATACAATACAATAGTTAAGATTGGAATTTTTGATCCTTTCTGACAACTTTCAGCTGTTGTCAGAATATCTTTCCTAAAATTAAGAATGTGGTGATTGCATATTGTTTTGTCAGTTGCATAATGAATAGTCATTTGACTGGATGTACGACAAGCAAAAATAATTACAACATTGAGGGTTGCATTTCCACAGTAGTGGTGTGACTGAGTTACATATTGAATTGCCCTTTTGCAGAATATATTTCCATTTGAATGCTGTGCTGATAAGCCTCCATAAAACAAAACCCAAACCCAAGACCATCATTAAAAGCTCCTATTGTAGTAAAGGATTGTAAAGCTATTGTTTTAATAGCCTACTGTATATCATGATGAGTTTGATTGTAATCAGCAGTGTTAGAATGCACAGTATGATGCATGAAGGGCTGTAGTCTACGTGATACGCAGGTATTTGCCGTACAACCACTTAAAAAGTTCTTGGGTCTGCGTATATCCAGTAAAGCAATCTTGGGTCTGCATATATCCAGTAGGCTGCAATACTGACTACACTGTAATAGCAGTAGCTGTGGCAGCCTCATCACAGACAGTTTACCCACTACAGCAAACTAGACTACAGCACTGCATGCCTGATGTCTCTGATGTGTGACTGCTCCACTCTGTTCATGTCTCTTTAGACTTGCTGGGTGTAAACTGACAGAGAAAGCCAGTGATGTTGTCCTCTCTGTTGTGCAACACATGGAGTCCCTGAAAGAGCTGGACCTGAGTGACAGTTTCCTGAGTCTCACTGGAATTCAGCTTGTGAATGCATGGAGTCACTCCAGCTGTAAGCTGCTGATGTCAAGGTTGGTGTTTAATTCTCAGTCTTTTCCCATCCACAGTCACTAATGCCTGGTCTAAAGTAGTCTTATCATTTCTTTACAAATGAGCGACCTTGATAATATAGTTCAGGTATGTTGATAAGTTGAGGTAAACCATAAGGTTTGTTAAGCATTTTGTGTGGGTCTTCCATTTCTTCAAAAGTCTACTGATAACTTTTAGCTGCTTATTTTGTTGTGTGGTTTTGTGTTGTAAAAAGTCTGAACTTGTAAGAACTCTGCAAGAACGTACATGTTTATTAATATGCTAATGAGGTAAATGTGGAAAAGTCTACAGCAATGGAGCCCACAACTCCTCCAATCATATTCAACTACAGATCATATTCAGTCTGTCAGTCTATGATCTACACATTCAGTCCTATTCAGACACAGAATAGCCAAAGTAAATTTTAAGATAACTCATAGCCACAGTAAATTATAAAACATTCAACATTAAAATGTCATTTACATGCATAAAGTTATATACTGTACTTGTGGGTCATTGAGGGAGTTTTCCTGTGTTCTCTGTCTCTTCTTTCTAAAGGTATCAGCATGGAGAAAATAGAAGAATCAAACCAGAAGTGAGAAAATGTGAGTGTCATTCAGTAATATTCTTACTGTGATATAACTGAATTTTATGATGTCAGTCACAGTGAATATAACATTGATCTGTGACTGTCTGTAAATGTATCACAATGTATTTGTTTTTCTGCTATGGTGTGGTGCTGCATTTGTCGCCATTTTGCTTTGCACTAAGACTTTGTTATAGATGGACTTGGGTGTGTGTGTGTGTGTGTGTGTTTTTGTGTGCGTGTGTGTGCACAGGGACGTGTGTTTGTGTGTGTGCGTGCGTGTGCACAGGGGTGTGTGTTTGTGTGTGTGCACGCTGTTGTGTTTGTCCAGTGGTAGTAGTGTAGTATGACTAGATGTCCATTGTAAGTTCACTGGTCCAAGATGTGGAGGACTCCCCAGCTTCATGAATGGTCTCTGGGCCTCCTGGGAGTCTGGTGGTTGGGCATCATAGGACAAGATGGTCTGATGATGGCGGGCCAGACAGAGGGGAGACTCTCATAATCCCCAGTGGTGCAGGTGCAGGTTAGCTGCTGTTCTGCCGTGTCCTGATCTTAGCCTGTTGGCCACTATCCATTGGTTTTGTGTTCATGAGTCAAACCCTGGGAGGGGAATTGTTGGGTCATTTATTATGTAGCCTCCTCCTGGCAGATTTTCTCACCAGTCATTTTTGCAGACTTGTTTGAGTTTATAATTCTCCCTCTCTGATGTATGAAAAGGTTTTGTGGAGTTTAGATATTTCTGATGCTTGATTTTGGATCTAATTCAGTTTAGTGTTTAGTTGTTCATGCAGTTTTTGTGTCATGTCCTCTCTTCAGAGATGTGGGGGCGTGACTACACTCATGACAGGGAGTGTTTACGAGACAGCAGGTGACTGGAATGGTCAGTGGTAGAGTATGTCCACATGCCAGTGGGTCATGCACCTGTACCTCTGGGGCTCCAGTCTGCTCTGAGATCCCACACAGTCCAGCCTGGGGCCACAAGGTACCCAGTTGTCCATGGTGTGCTGTGGGGAGGCACTGTGGGAGTCTTGACCTGCAGAGCTGTAAAACCATCAGGAAGGGCCTCACACACTGCCCTTCTTTTCACACTAAGGAACTAGATGGCAGCTGCAGCTGGAAGTGAGAAAGACTAAGCAGACTACACTACACTGTGCTACAGCACTAGAGACTACAGGCCCTGTGCAGGGCACCACACCACCACACCACCTCATTTAGTTGGGTGTCTGTTTTATTGGTCTGCTTGCTGCTGCACCAAACTGGGGCACTGGACTCTGCTGTGCTG
>PYXC01002642.1:117500-125000 GCA_015244755.2 Tenualosa ilisha | reverse complement strand
GAGCTTGTATCAGTGGCTGCGACCAGAAGGGAAATGGATGATGGAATGGAGGCTTGCATATTTGACATATAGAATGAAGTAAGGATTAGTAGGCATCCAAGGACCAATGACCTAGCATTGGTAGCTGAGGATTGGTTGTTGGCAGCTCATAACATGAATGACAGGACATGATGGTGCGTATCTGTTCAATCTGGAATACATGGGACCAGTAGCAGGTAGCCAGTGCAGGTGAGGGCTGAGTGGAGAGGACTGCATGAAATGTATGAGATATAGTGATTATGCAGAGCTGGAGAAAAGGACAAATTTGGAAATGAAACCAAGTGACCCAGTGAACCAAGTTCTGTTGACCAGGTTGGGGGTGTAGAAATAGTTATTAGGAGACTGGATTCAGATCATTCAGATCTACAATGGCTGAGGGCAAGGTAGAGGGATGTGTAATAGCACCCATAACTTGAAGACCTAGAATAGAAGCCAGAGAAAGAAGTGTGTGAAGGGAGCAGCATGGTGCTGTATGTGTGTTTAGCAGTAGGAATAAGTTCAGCAGGAAGGAGATGTAGGGCCAACGGCAAAGCTGTCAGACAGGAAGTCTGTGATCCATCTGCAGGTGGAGTCAGGCACGCTCAGCTGGGAGAACTCGTCCTCTAGCAGGGCTGGGTTGCTGGGGTTGGATGTGGAGCTTTAGTCTTTCTCGGAAGTTATAATATGTTACACACATTATATTAGAGATGTTGGTGAGTAGTGAGGCATAGTGTGAACAACACATGTAGTAGCCTACACTACAATAAAGGCTGTTCCAGCAGTTGTAGATCAATATTAGAGGCATATCTAATTTGTGTGTACACAGCTACTTGAGAAGGGTGATGGTTCTCCACGAGGAAATTTTTAAAAACTTAGATGCAGTTTCCTGCAATCTGGTGCAATTTCAATTGAAAGTCAAACTAATGAATTTGTGCATAGAAGTGCAGTTTCATAAAAACATGGAAGACTACCAGGTTCTCGGGACAGACAGTAAAAACAGAGAACAATCACAGGAAAACTAGTAGGGTACATGTGGTAACACTAACGTCGTCACCTGCTATGCTTCTTACTGACGTCAATTAAAATAAAAAATGTTGTTTCAGTATATTCAAGCGTGCCCTCTCACCCACAGTATTTCACTCAATATGCACAAAGTCAGGCTGTGTGTGGAGGTGACAGTGTCTACTGCTTTGCCACTACAAGGTTCTGATGATGTCCAGTTAGACTCTTAGACGCTGGGCTATAATGGCTAATAAACCATCCTGTGGGTTTCCTGCTCCACTGTGCTACCAGCAGAGCTTCATGCCAATGAATGCAAAGTCCTGCAAGTCTAATTCTCCCATTTCATCCAGCGGGTGGTGAACAACTGATAGAGCCTGACACACATACTGTTGGTGACCTTCAGCAAATACTATTCAGTCATGCCCCATGTTGTCATAGTTTTTTAACTCTTCAGTTTCTGTGCTTTGGTGAGATTTTACCTAATCCAACAAAAATCACACATGGCAAATGGCATTAAGTTTCTACAATAGTCATCAGTGTCTGTAACATCTCTGTGTCATGTGACCCTCTGTATGGCATGACTGCTCTCAGAATTGTTGATGATTGTTTATAAGCATTTGAGACAGGCTGGTATGACCTCCACACAATGCTCTCAGGCCGACACAAGTCACGAGTAATGTTGTCATGTCATTGGCTATCTGTTGGCAGGACACAACATATGCTGTGACATCCAGTGTGCTATGACATATTATATCACTCTTAGAGAGCCGCCTTCATACAACCCTGCTGGGTTTGGCATTCAGTCATGGTTGTTGTGAGAGTCTCTCAGTGAAGGTTGTGGTGTATCTTGGTTTGTAAGTGGGCATGGAGGGGGGTGGGCCTGGGACACCAGACACCACTGTTGAGCCCTCTGAAGGTGTCATGGGTCTGTTTCAACAAGTATGGTGGTAGAGGTGATGCTGATGTGTGTAGTGTTGGCTGGTTAGTTAGTTAGTTTATTTGTTTGTTTATTTATTGTCTCCTTGGGGAAATTCATCTTCAGTCTTCCCTTTACATTTTCAGGTCTCACTTTGCAGAGGCATCGGTGTAATTACTTGCATGTAACATTAAGCAGTTGTGTAAAGTTCCCTGTGAATTGCTTGTGTATTTGACCCAATAGAAATATATTAATGTTTTAACTGCTGTGTGTCTGTGTGTGTGTGTGTATGTTTGTGAGAGACAGAAGAAAGGAGAGAAAAATGTGTGTGTTGTTGTGAGAGAAAGAGGGAGGGAGAAAAATGTTTGTGTGTGTCCGTGTGCACGCAACTTTGAATGTGAACATGAATGTATGGATGAGAGGGTGTGTACAATGTGTGTGTATGAGTGTGTGTCTAAAAGAGAGATGGAGAGAGTGTGTGTATTTCTGACAGTCTGAGTGGGTGTGTGTCTGTGTGCTTGCAAGATTAGAAGAGCCAATGCAATTACTGACATCCAACCAGAAGGTAAAGTGCAGATGCTAGTCAGCAGAGGGTGTGATGTTGAGCAGTGTTACAGCTTCAGGGAAGAAGCTCTTCCTGAGCCTGCTAGTGCAGCAGCGGAGGCTCCTGTATCACCTGCCAGATGGGAGGAGTGAGAAAAGTCTGTGGTTAGGGGGAGTGCTATCCTTAGCAATGGTCCTGGCCTTGGCCAGGCAGCGTTTCTGCTAGATGCTCTGGATGGAGGGTAGCTGGGTGCCAGTGGTCCATTGGGCAGCTTTCACCACCCTTTGTAGTGCCTTGTGGTCAGCTATGGAGCAGTTGCCATAGCACACAGAGATCCAGTTGGTGAGAAATGCTCTCAGTGGTGCAACAGTAGAAGTCTGTCACCACCTGTGATCAGACCTACCACTGTGGTGTCATCTGCAGACTTCATTATGGCATTGGAGTCCTAAACTGGGTGAGCGCAAGGTGGAGTGCTGTGGAGATTGCATCCTCCGTTGATCTGTTATGATGGTAGGCAAACTGATCTGGGTCCAGTGTAGCCTCTAAATAGGACTTGAGCTGTGAGAGGATTGGCCTCTCAAAACACTTGGCAGTGATAGGAGTGAGTGCTACAGGGTGGAAGTCATTCAAGTCCTTGGCTGTGGAGTTCTTGAGCACTGGCACTATGGTGGCAGTCTTGAAGCTGGAGGAGACAACTGATTGGGCCAGTGACAGGTTGGAAATGTCAGTAAAGACTCCAGCCAACCGCACTGCACTGACTCTGAGCACACGGCCAGGTGTTGATTGTGTAAAGTCGTCTGTGAGGAGCGTAGAGAGGATAACAAATCTTGTGGGACAAAATCTTGTCCTTTAAGAGAAAGTCGGCAAATGTGTTTTCTGTGTGTGTGTGTGTGTGTGTGTGTGTGTGTGTGTGTGTGTGTGTGTGATACTGTGCTCTCAGTGGTGCAACAGTAGTAATCTGTGCCAGTATCCTGGGTGGGCTTTCTTGCATCTCTGTGGCGTTGAGGGACTACTGCTGAACTTCATAGTAGTACAGTGAAGTATTAATAGAACTGTATTTGTCCTGCATGGGCCAATTCATTTAGCAGTAGTAGTAACACACTGTCAGGCACAGACAAGACAGGGACTGATTTCAAAACAAAGGAGTTTTATTTAAACAAGCAAAACAGAACTCAACGAAAGTCACGTCCACTACTGTAGCGGAGGAAATGGAAAAACTGTAACGCTCAGAAGAAACAGGGAAAACTAACACTCAGAAGAACAAGGCAACAAACTCAAAAGCACAGACATGTGTAACGGTGAGGCACAGGGATCAACTATACCGACTGGGGAGTCCAGGCTCGCGGGGGTACGACACGGGAGTCGGAGATAACACGACAGACACGGAGTAAATCCAGGTCGGTAATGACGAGGCCAGACATCAGGGAAACCGGGGAGGAGGCTTAAATGGAGTGGAGACCAGGTGACACCAATTAGAACTCAGGTGAAGGTGATCGTGCACAAGGAAGTGAATGCGAACGGGGAGAGGGATTGAGAGTCTGTGAGGTAGAGTGAGGGGGCGTGACCATGGCCAGATCTGATGCAGACCTGACACACACACACACACACACACAGTCTCTCTCACACATACACACACACACACACAGTAAAGAGATAGATAGATAGAGATACTTTATTTTATCCTGCAGGAAATTACAGATACATCATGTGACATAAAAGAGTTCAAAATACTCCTGGAATAAATAGTGATAGAAAGGCAGAGGAAATGAGATCATCTCTGTTTGATACCTGAGGGTTTAAAGGAGTGTTTGTGTCTCTTGGCTCTTGCTATAGTGGATAAACCAAAACCAGAGCATGACAGGCACGTATGTGTGTTTGTGTGTGAGAGAGCGAGTGTGTGTGAGGGAGAGAGAGGGTGTGTGTGTGTATGATTGTGTGTCCATATGTGTGTATGTGTATGTGTCCATGTGTGTGTAATATAATTTGTCTCAAAGAACGCAACAAAACAATGAGGTAAAGTGGAACTGTAAGGTAATGTGTGTAAGTCCATGACGTGTAGCAGCAGATCAGTAGTGTTAAAGCATTGCAGGCATGCAGTGATAGTGTAGTGAAGAGTTGTTGCAAGAGAAGGAGTCAAATACAGAACAAAGCCATAACAAGGAACAAAACCCAAAACAAATGAACCAGCAGACATGCGGCGCCGAGTCCTTTTCACAAGGCGGAGCACTGAAGGTGGTGTGGTGGGTAGTGTGGGGATTTTTGTTTTGCTGTGGGAACCAGAATTAATGCTGCTCAAGCATAAAGGCCCAGGAGAGGCGCACACAAACAGCAGACATGCGGCGCCGAGTCCTTTTCACAAGGCTGAGGCTTTTAAAGGGAGCGGCCAGAACAAGCTCTGAAGGTAGTTTGGGGATTTTTGTTTTGCTGTGGGAACCAGAATTAATGCTGAGGGTCACAGAGCAGGTTTCAATTTGGCCTGGAAACTCAAGCATAAAGGCCCAAGAGAGGCACATACACACACACACACACATACATACATGCAATACACACACACACACACACACACTCACACATACATGCACGTACTCAAACATTAATGCAATACACACATACATATACACACATGTGTACATGCACACACACGCTTGTACAAGCACACACACACTCACACTCACACATTCAATTCAATTCAGTTTTATTTATACAGCACCTTTCACAATAGTATTGTCTCATAGTGCTTTACAGAAGGAGCACCCAAGAGCAACAGGGGCAAGGAAAAACTCCCTTATGTTTAGTTAGTCTAGGAAGAAACCTTGGGCAGATCCAAGACTCAAGGGCCAAACCCAACTGCCAGGGCTCATGCACTACAAGTTGTCTATGGTTTTAGCTAAGGATCATAATAGTTCCAGAGGATTATCCCACTTTACATTACATGGTAGTCAGTCCATGGGTGGATGGTACATCACATGCATGCAGTACACACACACACACACACACACACACACACACACACACGCACACGTACATGCACACACACACACACTCACACATACATGCAGTACACACACACACTCACACATACATGCAGTACACACACACACACACACACACACACAAAATACCCAGTGGGCCCAGAGAGAAAAAATAACAACCCGGCTCCATACCAAGTGATCTTGGGGTACACAGAGGCCTAGACAAGGGTTTGGTTCATCAGGACACCTGGCTCTGATGAGTTCACTCAGGAGAGGGAGGATTGGGCAGTGTGTGTGTGTGTGTGTGTGTGTGTGTGTGTGTGTGTGTGTGTGTCTTATCTAAAAGGGAGGATTGGGCTGTGTGTGTGTGTGTGTGGTTTATGTGTGTGTGTGTGTGTGTCTTATCTAAAAGGGAGGATTGGGAAGTGAGAGTGTGTGTGGTTTATGTGTGTGTGTTTGTGTGTGTGTGTGTGTGTGTGTGTGTGTGTGTGTGTGTGTCTTATCTAAAAGGGAGGATTGAGCAGTGCTCCTTATGATGATGCATGTGGGTTGTAGTTGGATTGTCCTGAGTCAGGTTGTGATTGGCAGAGTGTGTGTGAAAACCATAACGCATGAAGGCCTTAAAATGTTAGTTTAGAGGAAGAGATTTTGTGCATCTTCTCACTTTTTGGGGGGGGCTGTGTGTGTTTGTATATGGGGCTATATGTGTGTTTGTGTGTGTGTATGTGTGTAGGTTTGTGTGTGACCATGTGAATGTGTGTAGGTGGGAATGTGTGAGTGTGTGTGTGTGTGTGTGAGAGAGAGAGAGAGAGAGTGTGTGTGTGGTTTGTGTTTGTGTGTGTGTGAGTGTGTGTGAGTCTGAGTGTGTGTGCACGCATATATGTGTTTGTATGTGGGACTGTGTGTATCTTAATTTTTGGACTGTGTGTCTGTGTGTGTGATGTGTGTGAGTGTCTGTGTGTGTGTGTGTGTGTATGTCATTTTTAGGGCTGTGTGTGGGTGTGAGAGAGATTGTGTGTGTGAGTGTGTGTGTGTGTGTGTCCTTATCTTCCCTCCTCTCTTCTCTCCTTTCCTTTCTCTCTGCTGTCTCTGTTTACTGTTTCTTCTGGTTCCCCCTCTCTTACACTTGGTATGTGTGTGTGTTTGTCTGTGTGTGTGTGTGTGTATAATTGTGTGTGTGTGTGTGAGAGAGAGAGAGATAGAGAATTCTGTGTCTGTGCGTGTGTATACTTGTGTGTGTTTGTGTGTGTGAGAAGAATTGTGTGTGTGTGTGTCTTCTTATTTTTAGGGCTGTGTGTGAGAGAGAGAGAGATAGTGGTTTGTGTGTGTGTATCTTTTCATTTTTAGTGCTGTGTGGGAGTGTGTGTGTGTGTGGTGTGTAGGTGTGAGAGAGAGAGAGTGTGTGTGTGGTTTGTGTTTGTGTGTGTGTGCCTTAATTTTTGGGACTGTGTGTCTGTCCATGAGTGTGTTTGTGTCTTTGTCTGTGTATCTTCTCATTTGTAGGGCTGTGTGTGTGTGTGTGTGTGTGTGTCCACTCCACATTCACTGAGCCCCTCTACCCTGGGTTTGGGGTTGGGTTTGACTCCTCAGTGTCCCTGTGCCACATCACATGACCTCCTGAGTGTTGTGTCCTCTATATCCATCAGCTTCCTGTTTTGTGTGTGTGTGTGTGTGTGTGTGTGTGTGTGTGTGTGTGTGTGTGTGTGTGTGTGTGTAAATTCTCATTTTTAGGGCTGTGTGTGTGTGAGAGAGAGAGTGTGTGTGTGGTTTGTGTGTATCTTTTCATTTTTAGGGCTCTGTGTGAGTGTGTGTGTGTGTCCATATCTTCCATTTACATTTACATTTATGCATTCAGCAGACACTTTTATCCAAAGCGACTTACAACTCATCAACTATCAATTGTTCAGGGCCAGTCTGTCTCCCCTAGAGCAACTTAGGGTTAGGTGTCTTGCTCAGGGGCACAACGGTGGCAGCTGGGATTCAACCCACAACTTTTCAGGCTACTTCCATGCTAGCCAGGTTCCTTAACCACTACACTGCCACCGCCC
>PYXC01002642.1:82500-112500 GCA_015244755.2 Tenualosa ilisha | reverse complement strand
GAGCAACAGTCTAGGTGGAGCAAGGACAACTATCTGGCCCTAAACATCTCCAACACAAAGGAGTTGGTTGGTTGTGGACTCTAGGAGGACAAGAGCAACTCTGCAACCACTCCTCATCAGCGGGAAACCCATGGAGAGGGTCTCCTCTTATCATTTTCTCTGGGTTCAGGTGGAGGATGACTTGACCTGGAGCACCAACACAACTGAAGTGATTAAGAAGGCACAGCAATGTCTGTACTTCCTGAGATTACTCAGGAAGAATCACATCTCTCAGAAGCTGCTTGTGGCCTTCTGCCTCTGCTGCACTGAAAGCAATCTCACCTACTGTATGTGTTTGTGGACCAACAGCTGCACTACAGCAGAAAACAAGGCACTCCAGAGGGTCATCACCTCCGCCCATACAACTATTGGCCACCCCCTTCCCACCTTTGTTACATGCCAGTCTAGGGGTTTAGACACTGTAACTAAGGAGAAAGATGGAGAATCTCTCCCAAAGCAACGATGGACCAAAAAAGACAACTTTAAAGTATTTATTAAGAAAGACAGTTAACATGTGAAAATAGAAAAAGTTAAAGAAAGGAAACAATGGCTCATAGAACAAAAAGACAAATGATATCAAAAGTAACAAAGGAAAACACAAGACAAAAATAAGCCCAAACAAAATTCCGACCCCAAGGCCATGCCAGCCTCTCACACCGGCCACTGGCACTAACAGCAAAGACGTGACTGGGCGGAGCGTTGCAAACGGGTAGAGCGCAAGGCAGCAGCCCCCACAATAGGAGCAGTGCCCCTTTTATACGGTGGAGCACCCAAAAAGCAACAGCAGGGAGAAAATTGGCAATAAACTAATCTGCACCCAGGACGTCCTGCAAGCACAATACACAAACACAAAGACAGACAGAACAAAGTGCAAGACACACCGGGACAAAACACCTTGGAGGAGCTCTTTATATCGCACTGCCTGACCAAAGCAACAAAACATCCTAAAGGACCCAACACACCCAGGCCACACTTTGTTTGAGCTCTTGCCCTCTGGCAGGAGGTTCAGAGCCATTGCATCAAGAACAAACAGACTGAAAAATAGTTTTTTGTCCAAGGGCAGTAATGGCACTCAGTTCAGAAAAGCACTGCTGAGGCTGCTGTTCTGGGGGTTGTGGGAGGGGAATGTGCAATACATAGAAAGACTTTGAGTGTGTGATTGTTCTTTCATGGAGGGTGTTTATGTGTGTTTATTGCAATGCTTTTATTTATTCTCCTTTTTTAGCATTAGAACATTAGCCATCTATCTATCTATATCTATCTATATCTATATGTTTGTCTGTCTGTAAGAGCAGCTCTTCAAATGGACAAAGGAAACGTAAATCTCATAGTCACAAACGATATTACCTATACCTGTACCTGTTCTATGAAATCAAATTCAAACATACTGTCCTGTCTGGAACAAAATGATCCCAGTTTTACTGCTCTCTAATGAGAATTGAAGTTGGTTGTGCACACCAGATAAGGACTATGGAAAATAAAGGTGCCGCAAATTTAGATGACAGTTCAGATGAGTGTTTGCACTGCGCTGCAAGTGTGAGATAAAGTCTCCCTTGAGACAGGAGAGGACCTCCAAAATGTCTCTGTGTATGTGTGCATTAGGGAGAGAGAGTGTGTGTGTGCATTAGGGAGAGAGAGAGAGTGTGTGTGTGTGTGTGTGTGTGTGTGTCTGCATTAGGAAGAGAGAGTGTGTGTGTGTTTTACGGGTTATGCAGTGTGGCAGTGTGCATGAATGTGTGTTTGTGGTGTGTGCATGTGTGTGTTTTCCCTTTAGCACAACACATTTCCTGTCCAATAGACATCATCCACTGGCAGCAGGTGTGAGAGAAACTAAATCCAGTGGTTTCAAATCCCAGACTGGCCATCCTCACTACTCATGTTCCTGTGTGAAACACCTGGACTTGATATTTGTGGAGACACCAGTGGAATCCCAGCTGTCTCCTGATCTCAGGTGCTCATGAGGAAACTGTCCAGGGTGTGGGAATCTGCAGCTGTAGGTCACACCCATGAGCCACAACACTAAGTAGATATGAGTACCGTATGTCTCAGCCATAACCTGTAGCCTACATGTGGTGCCATCAGACATTTCCTGGACTACCTATATAAAAATCCCATATGATGCCCTTGTTTTCATAGGCTGGAATGATTCAGGTGAGGTGTGAATGGGTAGTCTATGATCTGCTATAGTCAAAATATCATTAGAATAATGAGGTGCACCTAAGTTAGATCCTGTATGTATTTCTGTGACGCAGCTGCTCAGTCAAATGAAGAAAACATTTATTTTGTTCACCACAACCAGATTTGTTTTCCTGCCTGAGTGAAAAACTTGCCACACTCGCTACACTGGTATGGCTTCTCTCCTGTGTGGGTTCTGGTGTCCACTTTGAGGGCTGATGTGCTAGTTAGCTCTTCCTACACTCTGAGCAGTGATAGGCTCTCTCTCCTGTGTGTGTTCTCTGATGTGTTTTTAAGAGCGCCTGCCATCACACAGCTGTAACCACATTCGCTGCAGTAATACGGCTTCTCCCCAGTGTGACTTCTCATGTGCAGGACCAGGCCATGTGAGAAGACAAACTTCTGGTCACACTCGGAGCAGTGGTAGAGCTTTTTGCCCGTGTGCACTCTCAAATGGTCACTTTTGTGAAGCCCTTCCCACAGTAGGTGCAGTGTGCTCACTTGTGTCAAGCCCTTCCCACAGTAGGTGAGGTGAGGTAGTAAGGGTGCACGCTGCTGTGTGCTCTTTGGTGCGTGGTGAGCTCACTGCCTGTAGCAGAACTCTGCCTGCACTGCATTCAGTGGTGAGCTTTGGTGCCCGTGTCATTGTCTGGTGGGTGAATGTCTTGGCACAGGCAGTGCAGGCAGTAGGACTCCTCCCCTGTATGCAATTTCTTGTGGAGTTTCAGCACATCTGACCTGGCAAATCTCTGTAGTAAACAGTGATGAAAAACACATTCACAATTAAAAATTCAAACATCATCATTAAACATTTCATAGAATGCAGCCAATGCAGGTATTCAGATGAAGTATCATTTTTATTATAGATTTTTAAACCATAACAACTTGTGCTGTGGCACTTACCAGGACCAACATCCCCATCTCCTTTATTCTCCTCATTACTGCCACTGGGTTTAGCAGCCAAGTCTTCATGTTCATTGACTGTCTCATCTGTGAAGCAGAGTGGGTGAAAGACAGGCCTTAAACAAAAGGACTTTTGCACTAATAATGTTCTCAACAAACACAATGTGGATTGAGAATAATAAGCTTGTGCCCAAGATGTGCTGCTGATAAACTGACACTGCACCCAAAATGCTTCTGGGTTTTGCTTCTTGCTGTAGCTGAACAGAACTAACAGAACTAAAGCCCAGATAGAGAAGGAGCTCCTGACTACAGTGTGGAAGGCTGAAGAGGAAGATTCGCCAGGGCATGTATTACACCAGGGTCAGAGTTCAGAGGTCAGAGTTGAGTCCAAGCCCAAACCTGGTCTAAGGCTGCAGCACACCCTCCATAAAAGTCTACTATGCTGGGTTCAGAGTTCAGAGGTCAGAGTTGAGTCCAAGCCCAAACCTGGTCTAAGGCTGCAGCACACCCTCCATAGAAGTCTACTATGCTGGGTTCAGAGGTCAGAGGTCAGAGCTGAGTGCCCCCAGAGGCTCCAGTCACAGAGGCCCATGGGTAACGCAGCGGAACGCCTTCCAGATGCAGGAGTAGGACATTCCCCCAGTCTCCAGCCCTGGCTGAGGTCCTGAGGAGACTCCAGTCCACTCCACTCTGCACAGCCCAGCAGGGCCTCCAGCCACCCCAGCACACGCTAGAGCCCTCATGCACTGTCCCCACTCACTGAACACCTCAGGAGGAGCATAAAGGCTCAGTCAGGTCGATATACATATACAGGAGGCTGTAAGGACACACAGACACATGCATATACAGGAGGCTGTAAGGACACACATAGACACATACATATACAGGAGGCAGTAAGGAGACACATAGGCACATACATATACAGGAGGCTGTAAGGGAACACATAGACACATACATATACAGGAGGCTGTAAGGACACACATAGACACATACATATACAGGAGGCTGTAAGGGAACACTAAGACACATACATATACAGGAGGCTGTAAGGGAACACTAAGACACATACATATACAGGAGGCTGTAAGGAGACACATAGACACATACATATACAGGAGGCAGTAAGGAGACACATAGACACATACATATACAGGAGGCTGTAAGGAGACACATAGACACATACATATACAGGAGGCTGTAAGGACACACATAGACACATACATATACAGGAGGCTGTAAGGAGACACATAGACACATACATATACAGGAGGCAGTAAGGGAACACATATACACATACATATACAGGAGGCTGTAAGGACACACAGACACATACATATACAGGAGGCAGTAAGAGAACACATATACACATACATATACAGGAGGCTGTAAGGACACACAGACACATACATATACAGGAGGCTGTAAGGAGATGCATAAACACATACATATATAGGAGGCTGTAAGGAGATACCCCAGCCCAGTTGATCCTCAGTCAGATGCCACACTCACCGACACACACTCACACACACACGGGGCTGTCAGGGTTGGGCCAGTAAGTACTGTACAGCCTGAGCCCTTTGCTTGTGCATAACCGCAGGATTATCTCTTTTAAAACGGAGCATTTGAAAAACTCCGACCAAAGTGAAGATTTGGAAAAACTCCTGTTTGGCGTTTCAGTGTGGATATCAATAATCGGAGTTTTACGTTTTTAAACGTCACTAACTGCGACAATTGATGCAAAAACGTCACGCGCCCTTGTTTATGTCAGAAAATTGACAGCATGGATCACCTGAGAAGCCCGTTACTTCTTGCCCTGGTACAGGCTTGGTTTTTGCTTGTTAAGTTTTAAAAACATAACTACTGCTTCTTGTGGAGGAGCAAAGGAGAAAGAGTGCGTTGGAATCAGCTATTTTACACCAAATAACTCGTAGGCATATAACTCGTGCAAGACGCCGTAGGAGATTTTGGGTCAGACCAGGACGCACTGCCAGCTGGTGGGAGAACTTTGAGATGGAAGTTGCCCTCCGGATGAATGGCGAGAAATTTTCCGCATGTCCAGGCCTTCCCTCCTGTCATTGTCGGAATTATTCGTCCTGATTGTCTGGTATGCTCACAGCTGCGCTCAGGAGTGAAATCCTGCAGTTTTGTGTGGATGTGAATATATTTAAAACAGTCGTGTGTGGACCCAAGAGTTTTTAGAAAACGGAGGACAGCAAATGTGCTTTTATAAAAATACCCGCCTACGCGAGTACATGGCCTCACCTTCCTGAAAATGACGCCAGTCAGATGTGATCAACGACACAAAAGGGAAAATGAAAGTAGACCTGACATCCGGAAAATGAACACCAGCTGCATGCAAAGTCGTCGTCTTGTGCCGTTTTAATGCTGGTAAGTAAGCGTAATAGTTCTCATTGTTATTAGTAATGGTAGTTAAATTGATGTCGTTATTGAGGAATGAAGGTTTTAGTCGGAGACGAATTTTAGGAATTGCGAAACGCAACAACGCGCTCACTGAGCCACTTCCAGTAGGCCTTATGCCGCAAATTTACAACTCGAATAAATTTAATTAAAGTACAGTAGTTTGCAGGCCTATAGACTAGGGTTCTAGACTTTTTAAACTTAATTCACACACCGTTACCAAGAATTAGTAGCCTATTGAAAATACTGTTAAGACTGATTGTCAAGAGCAGGTTGGCCGTAGCCTTGGCCAATTTATTCCCGACAGACTTAACGGCAAAGCCCTGAATGTCGTTATAATTTCAGGCTTAGTTGAAATATTCATATATTGCAATATTTGTATTATGAGAATTATTCCTGAAATTCACTATAGCGGTGTAAAGAGAGACATAGCTCCAGCCTAGCCTATTGGCCTAGCGCTGTGTGCGAGTAGTAGGCTTACCTGTAGCCTATTATTCATGAGCCCTAGTGGTAGCAGTGGAAAATAACATAGTTTGTCAAATGGGCAGACCTAGACGACGTAAGCACCAACTATGTGTGCATTTTTTATAGGAATTCTTTTTGCCAATTATGTCATTGCGGTATTGAGTTGAAGTTGCATGGTGAGAGATTTGAGTGAACTCCTTACATTAATTTTAATTTCTAGTATTTTCCTCTTAGCATAAGGTTGAAAGCTCGCACTTCCTGGTACTAACCCTGGGAGCAGGACAAAGACAATAGACAAATAAAAGAAAAAAGTCCACTGCAACCAGGTGTTCTTGCTCCCTTTTAATTTTGATATAAAACACTGTGACGTTTTGGGTCAATGGACCCTTCCTCAGACGTGAGAACAAAGTGAATACCACACCCAATATATAAAGTTAAGGGGTGGTCACATGACCCTATCCCATTGCAGGTGTTGAACACTCATGTTAATGTCTTAGGTTCACAACCCAGGCAATTGACACTGATCACAAATGCACTATAAAAGATAGTCACTGAGGTAATACTAAGTAGGGTAAAGCGTAGTGCAAAGTGCAAAGTCAACTAGTATGTATGGTGAAAAAATGCATGTACTCATACCCCTTTTCCCCTAGGGCTATGAGTGAGGGTTTTTTTGTTCTTTTAGTATTTTCCTCTCGTCATCCCAGGGCCTCCCTGTGCTGTCAATACATCTGTTAATGGTGGAGCAGAAATTGGCCAACAGATGTGATTAATTCACACAACGTGAGCAATTTAGAAATATTTTCTTTACCACCTCCTCTTCAAGAAGACCACTCACAATTCTCTCTCTCTCTCTCTCTCTCTCTCTTTCTCTCTTTCTCTCTCTCTCTCTCTATCTATCTATATATCTATCTATCTATCTATCTATCTATCTATCTATCTATCTATCTATCTATCTATCTCTCTCTGTTAGTAAGTCCAGTAGGATGGATTTCCCTCGTGGTGATGGGGATGCTGTTGGTGGTCATCACTCAGACACCGCAGTATTTGCTGAATCCAGCCATAAGTCCCTGAAGAATGAGGAGCCGACCACTGATGGACATCAGAGGTTCAGCAAAAGACAAGTGCTGTCTAATCCAATGTGAGTTTATATCACTATTACCTCTTCAACATTTTAGTTTAGAGCAGAGATCAGTACAGGTTTTTCATGATGCACCTGAGTTTTTGGCAAATTATATCTTTTATGTGATGTAGTCAATTCCTTGGTTCTGCTGACAGGATTGAGAGGAATCTCTTCAATAGTGTACATTGAAAATATAAACAAAGATGAAGATAGGCCTGCTAAAGATGAACGCTGGGATATTTGTGAGCTTTATTGGTGTATTTGTGGGGCTACAAGCCTAAAGTTTTGGAAAAATCTGGGGCGAGTTTACACTACAGCTCCAGGACATCTAACTATTTTGCCAATATTCCAGACCAGTGTCACACAGACCAGTGTCCCCAGTGCCCAGCTGTGTATCTATGAAGAGTGATCGGTCAATGATAGATCCTCCCACTTTCAACAGTGAACCTCCACACTCTCACCCAAGGTAAGTTTTGAGCAATCGTGTGTGTGAGTGAGTGAGTGAGTGAGAGAGAGAGAGAAGGAGAGGACATCTAACTATTTTGCCAATATTCCAGACCAGAGTCACACAGACCAGTGTCTCCAGTGCCCAGCTGTGTATCTATGAAGAGTGATCGGTCAATGATAGATCCTCCCACTTTCAACAGTGAACCTCCATACTCTCACCCAAGGTAAGATTTTAGCAACTGTGTATGTAAGTGTATTTATGTCTAGTAGTGTCTTTGAGCCTGTGTGTGTGTGTGGTTGTGTGTTTGTGTGTGTGTTTGTGTGGTAGTGTGTCGGAGCTGGTATGTCTGTTTTATGTTTTGTGTTTGTGCATTATTTGTGTTTGGTTTTGGTGTGAAGGAGAGTGTGTGTGCGTGTGAAAAGGAGAGGGCCTTAAACAATTTTGCCAATATTCCAGACCAGAGTCACACAGACCAGTGTCTCCAGTGCCCAGCTGTGTATCTATGAAGAGTGATCGGTCAATGATAGATCTTTCCACTTTCAACAGTGAACCTCCACACTCTCACCCAAGGTAAGATTTAAGCAATCGTGTGTGTGTGTGTGAGTGTGTGAGTGAGTGAGTGAGTGAGAGAGAGAGAGAGAAGGAGAGGACATCTAACTATTTTGCCAATATTCCAGACCAGATTCACACAGACCAGTGTCTCCAGTGCCCAGCTGTGTATCTATGAAGAGTGATCAGTCAATGATAGATCCTCCCACTTTCAACAGTGAACCTCCATACTCTTACCCAAGGTAAGATTTTAGCAACTGTGTATGTAAGTATATTTATGCCAAGTAGTGTCTTTGAGCCTGTGTGTGTGTGTGGTTGTGTGTTTGTGTGGTAGTGTCTCGGAGCTGGTGTGTCTGTTTTATGTTTTGTGTTTGTGCATTATTTGTGTTTGGTTTTGGTGTGAAGCAGAGTGTGTGTGTGTGTGTGTGTGTGTGTGTGTGAAAAGGAGAGGGCCTTAAACAATTTTGCCAATATTCCAGACCAGAGTCACACAGACCAGTGTCTCCAGTGCCCAACTGTGTATCTATGAAGAGTGATCGGTCAATGATAGATCTTTCCACTTTCAACAGTGAACCTCCACACTCTCACCCAAGGTAAGATTTAAGCAATCGTGTGTGTGTGTGAGTGTGTGAGTGAGTGAGTGAGAGAGAGAGAGAGAAGGAGAGGACATCTAACTATTTTGCCAATATTCCAGACCAGATTCACACAGACCAGTGTCTCCAGTGCCCAGCTGTGTATCTATGAAGAGTGATCAGTCAATGATAGATCCTCCCACTTTCAACAGTGAACCTCCATACTCTTACCCAAGGTAAGATTTTAGCAACTGTGTATGTAAGTGTATTTATGCCAAGTAGTGTCTTTGAGCCTGTGTGTGTGTGTGGTTGTGTGTTTGTGTGGTAGTGTCTCGGAGCTGGTGTGTCTGTTTTATGTTTTGTGTTTGTGCATTATTTGTGTTTGGTTTTGGTGTGAAGCAGAGTGTGTGTGTGTGTGTGTGTGTGTGTGTGAAAAGGAGAGGGCCTTAAACAATTTTGCCAATATTCCAGACCAGAGTCACACAGACCAGTGTCTCCAGTGCCCAGCTGTGTATCTATGAAGAGTGATCGGTCAATGATAGATCCTCCCACTTTCAACAGTGAACCTCCACACTCTCACCCAAGGTAAGATTTAAGCAATCGTGTGTGTGTGTGTGTGTGTGTGTGTGTGTGTGTGTGTGTGTGTGTGTGTGTGAGTGAGAGAGAGAGAGAGAGAGAAGGAGAGGACATCTAACTATTTTGCCAATATTCCAGACCAGAGTCACACAGACCAGTGTCTCCAGTGCCCAGCTGTGTATCTATGAAGAGTGATCGGTCAATGATAGATCCTCCCACTTTCAACAGTGAACCTCCATACTCTCACCCAAGGTAAGATTTTAGCAACTGTGTATGTAAGTGTATTTATGTCTAGTAGTGTCTTTGAGCCTGT
Source organism: Tenualosa ilisha (assembly GCA_015244755.2). Classification (NCBI taxonomy): domain Eukaryota; kingdom Metazoa; phylum Chordata; class Actinopteri; order Clupeiformes; family Clupeidae; genus Tenualosa; species Tenualosa ilisha. The sequence continues at coordinate 102,922 of PYXC01002642.1, read as the reverse complement.
GTGTGTGTGTGGTTGTGTGTTTGTGTGTGTGTTTGTGTGGTAGTGTCTCGGAGCTGGTGTGTCTGTTTTAAGTTTTGTGTTTGTGCATTATTTGTGTTTGGTTTTGGTGTGAAGGAGAGTGTGTGTGTGTGTGTGTGTGTGTGTGAAAAGGAGAGGGCCTTAAACAATTTTGCAAATATTCCAGACCAGACTCACACAGACCAGTGTCTCCAGTGCCCAGCTGTGTGTCTATGAAGAGGTCAATGATAGATCCTCCCACTTTCAACAGTGAACCTCCATACTCTCACCCAAGGTAAGATTTTAGCAACTGTGTATGTAAGTGTATTTATGTCTAGTAGTGTCTTTGAGCCTGTGTGTGTGTGTGGTTGTGTGTTTGTGTGGTAGTGTCTCAGAGCTGGTGTGTCTGTTTTATGTTTTGTGTTTGTGCGTTATTTGTGTTTGGTTTTGGTGTGAAGGAGAGTGTGTGTGTGTGTGTGTGTGTGTGTGTGTGTGTGTGTGTGTGTGTGTGTGTGTGTGTGTGTGTGTGAAAAGGAGAGGGCCTTAAACAATTTTGCAAATATTCCAGACCAGACTCACACAGACCAGTGTCTCCAGTGCCCAGCTGTGTGTTTATTAAGAGTGATCAGTCAATGATAGATCAACAGTGAACTCCAAGCTATCATCCAACGAAAGACTTAAACAATCGTGTGTGAGTGTATGCGTGAGAGAGAGAGAATAAACAATTTTGCAAATATTCCAGTATAAATATATCCAGTATAAATAGCAAATATTCCAATCCAATCTTTTTAGTTCCGATACTGATTCATAGATTTTGCATATCGGTTGATACCCAATACTGATCTAATATCCCCACTGAATTAGGAGATAGGCATCATCCTCAAGTTTTATTGCCCTACTCTACTAACTGGGCATTATTTCCAAGCCAAGACAAAACAGAAGAAAATAACATAGACATGCATATAATAAATAGTTATTTAGCATATAGCTAAAAATAAACAAATGTGTGTCATTACACTGTATTTGATGTTTGTGGGCCTGGGTTTAATTAGGAGCCTGTCACTTTAAATTTCTCAGCACGAACGTCATGCAACAGGACTTTGGTGAAACAAAAGTCATATCAATTCGCCCAACTCAATGTAAAGTTTAAGTGAACTATCATGCTAACACAGGGTTACAATTTAGCAGCCTGATCGACGTTCCCAGCATAGCAACATTGTAACTTGTGACCAAGATGGATTCTAAGTCTGTTCCACTCTGTTTGGGAGTATGGGAAACAATGATATACAGCATATATATCAAGGTGTATCACCTTACATAAACAACTTAAGCAGAATCTTCATTTGATTATCGGAGAGATCTGTCTTGCAATATGCAATTTTTGTTATTCTTTTGGTGAGTAACCTTAAACATTACTGACAAGCAGACTCAACATGAGTTAAGTTTGCAAACAGAAACTATTGAGGTTAAATATTTGCAGGTTGTTCATTAAGTAAGTAAATGACCTTAACTTCATGATAATGTTATTGATAGCACTTACATTTACATTTATGCATTTAGCAGACGCTTTTATCCAAAGCGACTTACAAAAGAGGATAACATTCAAGCTACAACACAATAAAAGAAACTAACATAGAAGGCATATTGCTAACATAAAAAACTGCACTATTTTAAGTGCAATAGTGTAATAAAGTGCAGTATAAAAGAGAAATTAAGTGTAAGATGTTAAGTGCATTCTCAAAATTTAAGCCAGGAGATATTCTTGGAAGAGCTGGGTCTTCAAGAGTTTCTTGACGGTGGAGAGGGTGTCAGTACTTATACTGACGGTAGGGCACAGTAGTGTAGCTGGGTTGTTGTGGTCATTCGGAAACTGACTTTTTTATATCAGGACTGATATCTGACCGAAATACTGAATCGGTGCATCCCTAATTATTGCAAGATTAATTAGAATAGCATTCAAAGCATACTCTCTTGTAGGCTTCGATTGACTGTATTTTTGTAATGTATGTATATTATGACACCAGAATTTCCTATGGGATAATAAAAGTATCTGTCTGTCTGTCTGTCTGTCTGTGTGTGTGTCTGTCTGTCTGTTTGGAATTTATTAGTGTGAGTACTTTTGAGTATTTTTAATGGGCAGTTATTGTTATCTCTTCAGTGTTTTGATACATTTGCATGCATGTGAAATTTGTGTGATCTTGGTCTGGTAATTTTATCCTTGTTTCCACAGTATTGCGAGTAATATCCTGACCCAGGATCAGTCCAGGTGTGGAGTGTGTGAGCAGCTACTGAGAGACCCAGTCATCACCTCCTGTGGACACAGTTTCTGCAGGCAGTGCATCAGCAGCTACTGGAGCCAGTCTGGTCCATCAGGAGACTGCAGTTGTCCCCAGTGTGGAAAGAGACCCAGAACACATCCACTACTGGACAGTGACGCAACTATAGCACAACCACTACCACACCCATCTACATCCATGCCACATCCTCCCTTATACTCATCCACAGCCATGGGACAGACCGCTCTTGACGAGAACAGAACAACAGAACATCTGCAGCAGTATCCATCAGACACAAAGGCACAAATGTCTTCATATTCACACACAAACATGGACCAGCTGTCTCTGCATTCAGACTCTCAGTCGGGGCAGCAACCACTACATGCACACATTCAGCATCCACTACCTCCACATCTACACATGACACAGACATATTCACTCACAGAAAACACAGTCCTGGGAGGCAGCACCCATCTCCAAACTGAGCATGCTCCAGTCAAAAGGACCAAAGTAACAGGTGAGTATTTCTATGCACTACTCCTGAGAGCTGGTGTCTGTCACCACTCATGATAATTTGAGTCACTGTTTAGTGTTCTTATAACATTGGATATAACCAATAACATTGTACTGGTATCATTAGAATCTGTTTGTTTGTTTGCCAAACAGATGACCATGTCCTGAACAGAGTACTGATGACCCACAGAGCCAGTATGAAGAGGAGGTTTGAGAGCATATGTGAAGGCCTCATAAGATCAGGAACTCAAACACTTCTTAACAAGATCTACACGGAGCTGTACATCACAGAGGGAGAGAGTGAAGGGGTGAATAATGAACATGAAGTTTGGCAGGTAGAATCAGCATCCAGACCACAAACTACAGAGGACACAGCAATTAACTGCAATGACATCTTCAAGCCCGTAACTGGACAGAAGAAGCACATCAGAACTGTCATGACCAAGGGGATTGCTGGCATTGGAAAAACTGTCTCAGTGCAGAAGTTCATCCTTGACTGGGCGGAGGAGAGAGCTAACCAGGATGTAGATTTCATGTTTGTGCTTCCGTTCCGTGAGCTAAATCTGGTCAAAGATGATCAGTACAGTTTTCACAGGCTCCTGCTTGACTTCCACCCTGAGCTTTGGGAGCTACAAGATTGCAAATACACAGACTGCCACATTGTGTTCATCTTTGATGGTCTGGATGAAAGTCGACTTGCACTGAATTTTCAAGAAAATCAGACGCTGTCTCATGTATCACAGACATCATCAGTAGATGTGCTGATGACAAGCCTCGTTCAGGGAACTCTGCTTTCCTCTGCTCACATCTGGATAACCTCCCGACCAGCAGCAGCCAATCAGATCCCTGCTCAGTGCATCAGTCAGGTGACAGAAGTACGAGGGTTTAATGACCCACAGAAGGAAGAGTACTTCAGAAAGAGGATCAGTGACCAGAATCAAGCCAACAGAATCATCTCACACATTAAAGCAGCCAGGAGTCTCCACATTATGTGTCACATGCCAGTCTTCTGTTGGATCTCATCTACTGTCCTTCAGCAGATACTGGAACAGGATGATGGGAAGGAAGCCCCCAAAACTCTAACTGAGATGTTCATACACTTTCTGCTCATCCAGACCACAAGGAAAAGCCAAAAGTATCAAGAGTCAAATCAAACAGATAGACTGAGCATACTAGAGTCTCATAAGGGTGTCATATTGAAACTGGCAGAGCTGGCTTTCAAGAATCTGGAGAATGGCAATCTCATGTTCTATGAGGAAGACCTGAGAGAGTGTGGCATTGATGTCAGTGAGGCTTCAGTGTATTCTGGCATGTGCACTGAGATCTTCAGGGAAGAATGTGTGTTTCAGCACAAGAAGGTCTACTGCTTTGTCCATCTGAGCATCCAGGAGTTTCTTGCTGCACTTCATTTGTTTGCCTCCTACTTGAGTAAGAACATGGAGGCCCTGAAACCATTTCTCAGACGAAAATCCTGGTCTTTGCCAGATGTGCCTCTAGATGAGCTGCTGAAGAATGCTGTGAACAAAGCTTTAGAAAGCAAGAACGGGCACCTTGATTTGTTCGTTCGCTTCCTTCATGGCATTTCCCTGGAGTCAAATCAGACACTTTTGCTTGGCTTCTTGACACACACACACAGCAATCCAGAGAGTGTGAAGAAAACAATCAAGAATCTGAAGGTGATGCAGAGGCGAAATATCTCCCCTGAGAGGTGCATAAATCTGTTCCACTGTCTGGTGGAAATGCACGACTCCTCTGTTCATGATGAAATCCAGGCTTTCCTGAAGGCAGAGAAAGGTGCTGTGAAACAGCTCACACTGGCTCACTGCTCAGCCTTGGCTCATGTGCTTCTGATGTCTGATGAGGTGCTGGAGGAGTTTGACCTGAAGAAATACAGAACATCAGATGAGGGACGGAGGAGACTGATGCCAGCTGTGAGATGCTGCAGAAAGGCTATGTGAGTTCAGTCATGTTCTAAAATAAATGACGCTGACTTTATTGTATACTGGTACAGCCCGGCTTGTTTCGGACTGCAACATAAAAGGGAGAGGACAAGATTTAAGCAAATTACAATTTATTGATAATTATACCAAAAACAATAAAGATATTCAGCAATGTCTAGGGGAAATATGGGTGCATGTAAATGGTATGATGTGGATGCAATGTAGGAGTCATGGTCAGCATGCTATAAGATGTAGGACAGACACAAAAGGAGTAAAGACAAACAGAAAGAAACAGAGTGAGAAAGAGAGAGAGAGAGACAGACAGAGAGAGAGAGAGAGAGAGAGAGCGTGGGGGGTGGCCAGTGTCAGGAGGAAAATCAAAAGGTGCTTATTGAGACAGAGAAGAGAAACACTTATATAATCCTGCCCCAAACACAGGTGTGCACAATAATGAATTTAGCGTAACCAGACCTAGCTCTGCCCTATGCACTGACATGCCAGGACCTTAAGGTGGCTCAGGGGGTCATCACAATACATGTAGATGGTAGTCCTAGCAGTAATAATTTTAGGTGCATTCTGATAGGGGTGTGCATTATGGAATAAAATTCATATTGCGATATAATTATAAGCAAGATATAAGATATAAACGTAGATGGTATATTCTATACAACTTTAAAATACAATTTAAAATGCACAGTATTGATCAGGAGACACAGGTAAAAAATAATAATAATTTTTAATAATAATTGATTTGATTTCAGAATGTTTATGGTTTGGACCCAAAATAATAGTGGTGAATCCTCCAACATCAATCTCCAAGATGAGTCAAAGGTCAAATGTTAAACTCTGGCTGGTCAAATAATTACTGCAGAATTGAAAGAATACAACTAAATGAAATAAAAAATTGTTAACTCAAAAGAATCAGATATCATCCAGGAAATCTTTAAATGATAAGTACAAAATACAAAGTTAATTAAACTAAAAGAAATGTGTAAATAATTGCAAAGCAGTTTAGAATTAAAAGCAAAGACAGATGTCCCAAGATGTTCCTGCATCCATCCCCTTGATAAAGGGAACATGGCAAGGGAATATCTAGCTTGTGGAATGTGTGGGCCCTTCTTTTCAAGTCGACACTTCACTCAGGCAGCACATAGCGACGCACCATAGAGCTCTCATCACTCAGTGCACCCGAAACTTTTATTTAGGGAGACTTATAGAAAGTTAATGGAAATCTTTTCAACTGCACTTTAATCAGAAATGAAGACATTGACAATTAACAATGGCATGGTAAAGAGGTCAAAAAATTAGGCTACCATACGTAAATTACCCATAAAAGACTAGGCTTACACAAACCGACCCAAATGCATGCAATCATCTGCGTGATCGTGTAAGATAAAAGATAGGATCGGCAGATCATCTATGCTACTGCTACATGATGGTTAATTAAGTCTCTGTGTGAGATCTAACGTCTAACGTTTGTACTTGTTAGTGTCCATTTGAAAGTGTAGGCCTACATTATATGAATACCAATGCAAATCAAACCAAATCTGAGCTGTTGCGGTAGTCCGGTACAGTCCTAATCTCTACCTTTGCCCAAATTTATATCGAATGTCGTTTATACTGTTTATACCGCCCACCTCTACATTCAGACTAGTTTTGTAATGGCTGTCCTAGAAGTTACTGTTTTAATATGAGTCACAAGAGCGCTGTCATTTCAGCTTGCAGTAATGTTTTAGACGTGCAGTTATCTATATGGACATGACTTTGTGAACGTCCAGTTTGTGGTGTTTATAGGCCATGTGGCAGAATGTTTGAACAAGAACACAACATACCAAACTTTATATTACATGCAGCCCAGCTAATACAGCCACTTGTTAATGTTATTGTTGTTCAGGGCATTTGGTACAGTATACTGAACACTCTCTTAACATTTCTTTCAGACTTGCTGGCTGTATGCTAACAGAGAAGTCCTGGGAGATTGTGGCCTCAGCTCTGCAGTCTGCAAACTCCCCCTTAAGAGAGCTGGACCTGAGTCAGAATGACCTGCAGGAGTCAGGAGAAAAGCTGCTCTCTGCTCTACAGAGTCCACACTGCAAAGTGGAGACACTGAAGTTAGTAATATTGTAGATTGCGTGTGTGTGTGTGTGTGTGTGTGTGTGTTTGTGTGGCTTGTGTAGCTTACCTGCTGTACCTCTTGTTGTTTCATTGTTGTTTTTTAAACAGACGACAACAAGAATAGTGCTTACTATTGATCGATACATACATACATCTCTTTTTGTGTGATTCTCTAATTGGTTTATGTTTTCACAGGCTTGTTGGCTGTGACATGTGACTGACTCTGGTCTGACTCTGACCCCTAGCCTGACTGACCAAACCAGCTCTCATTTGAGAATAGTTCTCAACACTTTCAGTTAACTTTTGATATATAAGGGGTGTAACAAGTGGTGACATCAAACTTAATTTATTCAGTAAGCTGTTACAGAGTCATTCTGGAAGTAGAGCAAGAATAATATTATTGTAGGCAGAGGTTTGAAATGCTGTGGTTTATTCAGTTTAAAATAAAATGCATATCTGTGTTGTTTAATACCAACCACTTAGGGCAGCTGTTTGTTGTGTGCAAAGCAATGCCAGCCTTCCTCCTCAGTCTGCCATTGGATAAAGCCCCATTTGTAGTCTGGATGTGATGAAATACATAAGGCTCATATACAGCTAGAATATATTTCTATGTTATGGGTACAGAAGTGGACCAGTCACACAAAATGCAGGCACTGCTGATACACTGTGACGCCCCCAGTCTCACTTTTTGTACCTCTAGTCTGTTTGCATGCCTGTATTTGGGATTCTTTGTCATTTGGTTTAAATGTTTAAACAGACTTGTCAAGTGTAAACTGGGAGGGAGATTTTTGGCCTTGACTCTGCAGTATGCAAACTCCCACCTAAGAGAGCTGGACATGAGTGAGAGTGAGCTTCAGGACTGTGAAGGAGAACTGCTCCCTCAACCACTCAATCAAGACTGTAAAGTGAGGTCTGTATTTTTGCACAGTGCAGAAGCAAGTTCTGTATGTTTGATCTAATTGACAGTCTTTTTTGGGATGGCAGATGGATTTGAGGTGTATGAATGACATGATCCTTATATTGTTTTCCTCTCTCACTACAGACTCATCAGCTGTAAACTCAAGCAAAGTTCCTGTGAGGTTGTGGCCTCAGTTTTACAGTCTTATATGTGTCAGCTGAGTGAGTTGGACATGAGTGGCTGTGATCTGCTAACATCAGAGAAGTTACCCTCTGGTCTTAGAAACCCAAACTGCCAACTGGACAAACTGAGGTCAGTAGCTCAATAACATTCTGAATGCCAGTTCTCAAAGGCCTTCTCTGTCTTTACTCTCACGCTTAGGCTGCATAATAACTGTATTGTTCTTGCACAATGCAGTAAAACACCTGTCTGCCTGACGTGACCATATAGGACACTTTTGATGTATGTTTTCACTACCTTGAGCTGTCTGTGACATGATTCATTTTTTACAGACTTGTTGGCTGTAAGCTGACTGGAAGATTTTTAGCCTTAACTCTCCAGTGGGCAAACACACAACTAAGAGAACTGGACATCAGTGACAGTGAGCTTCAGGACTGTGGAGTAGAACTATTCAGTCAACCACTGACAGAATGTACAGTGAGGTCTGTAGTTATGCACAGTGAAAGGACTGGTGCTTTCTATGGACTCTTTTATTTCATTTGTGTGGGGTATGGTGTGGTCCTTATAGTGTTTTATTCTCTCACTATAGACTCATCAGCTGTAGACTCAATCCCAGCTCCTGTGAAGTTGTGGCCTCAGTTTTGCAGTCATATATTTCTCAACTGAGTGAGTTGGACATGAGTGGCTGTGATCTGCTAACATCAGAAGAGAAGCTGCTCTCTGCACTTAGAAACCCACACTGCCAACTGGAGAAACTGAGGTCAGTAATGATCTGAAGTTAGATTGAGGGGGGAGTTCGATTGATTGAGTTCCTGGCACTGATAGGGGGCCCAAAAGAACATTTTAATATTATAATCAATGTTTAGGCGGCCCAAAATATCTAGCAGCGCCCCTACTGCGGATAAACCACGGATTGGGTGGGACGGGTAAGAAACAAAACAAAATCATTAATTGCAGGGAGTCGCAGGTACAGATGAAGTAAGGCATCAATGACCAAAAAATTGTAGCGCTGATGCTGCTGAGTGTTAAACTGTTCACTGCTCCCCTGTATTCCCTGTGTGTGTGTGAGTGTGTGTGTGTGTGTGTGTGTGTGTGTGTGTGTGTGTGTGTGTGTGTGTGTGTGTGTGAGTGTGAGTGAGTGAGTGCACGTGTTGTGTGCACTCGAGTGTCTGTGTCTGTGTGTCACCCCCTCCTTATTATGTCATTTGGAATTTCTCAGTCTCTTCTGATGGGTTTTGATCACAAATTGCGAGTGAGTTAATTAGATTAGATTAGATTAGATTTAGATTCAACTTTATTGTCATTACACATGTATAAATACAGGTAACGAAATGCAGTTTGGCATCTAATCAGAAGTGCAAAGAGCAGCAAGTGCAGTATATACAGTATGCAGTATGTACAGTTAAAGAGCAAATTATATACAGATAAGAGTAGTAATAATAAATAGGCAGAAGAGCAATATACATGTAAGGTGAAGAGATAGTAAGGGCAATATGCAGATGTGCTATATAGATTCAATATAAGGGCAATATACAGATGTGCTATAGAGATAGTTATGTACAGATGTATTAAGTATATACAGGTGTGCTATAGAGATAGTTATGTACAGATGTATTAAGTATATACAGATGTACAGATGTGCAGCATAGCTATAGCAGCAAAGTGTGAGGTTCAGTGGGGGACAGAGTTCAGTAGTGTGACGGCTGTGGGGAAGAAGCTGTTCCTGAACCTGGTGGTTTTAATCTGTAGGCTCCTGTAGCGCCTTCTGGAGGGGAGGAGTTGAAACAGTTTGTTGGCAGGATGAGAGGTGTCCTTCAGAATGCTGCGTGCCCGCCGCAGACATCTTTTCCTATGGACATCATCAATGGCAGGAGGTGGAGTCCCTGTGATTCTCTGAGCAGTTTTCACCACTCGCTGCAGAGCCTTGCGACCAGCGACAGAGCAATTTCCATATCAAACTGTCACACAGTTAGTCAGGATGCTCTCGATCACACAGCGGTAGAAATTGCTCAGGATGCCAGTGGACAGGTGGTTTTTCTTTAGTGTCCTTAGGAAGAAGGCTTGACCAGGCTTGAGGTGTTGGTCGACCAGGACAGGTCCTCGGAGATATGGGTCCCCAAGAATTTGAAGCTGGAGACACTTTCCACAGCCATACCATTGATGTGGATGGGGTCGTGGGTGTTTCCCTTCTCTTTCCTGAAGTCCACAATGAGTTCCTTGGTCTTGCTGGTGTTCAATTAGGCCTGTTTAATTGCAGGGTGAGTGAGTTAATTAAGCCTGTTTAATTGCAGGGTAGAGGTTGTTTTACTAGTAGGACATCTCCTACTGCCCTTGAATGAACAGGCAATAAACCTGCAGACTTCAGTGAAACCAGTGAAAGGCTTCCTCTGCCTCCGTCTCCAGTCATAAAGTCACTGCATTCAGCATCAGGCCCACAATATTAACACATCCTTTGAAACATCAACATTTTTAAAATGTAAATCAGTCAGCCAATGTGCAGACTCTGACAACAGTTGATCAGTAACACAGTCGCAGCATGACATCTCACATCAAGCACTGAGGATGGTCAGAATCCACGTTCTAGGAATCCACATCTAAGCTGTATTTCATCTCATTTAACCCTGCCTTTCTTAATCAGTGTGTTGCATTTGAAAGGTAGTGATTGGGATATAGAAAGGACCTGCTGGTCATAAGCTGACAGGAAAGCTGTGAGCTCTCTGTCTCTGTGTCTGTTTCTTCTGTCTGTCTAACAGTGACTTACCTGAAATAATGTGTCTGATTGACTTCTGCTTTCACACTTTCATTGATGCACACAATTCCCTCTCCTCTGGATGTAAATTAGGAGAGGAAGCTCTGATGGCATGCAGCAATTCATGAACAACAACACTTGATTTCAAACAAGCTGCAAGTTTCTCTCTCTCTCTCTCTCTCTCTGATGATTCAACACTACACTGACTGCATATATACATTTATATATTTTCCCTGTACTGGTTTACCTTTATGATGCCATACAATGGTTAAGATTAGAATTCTTGATCCGTTCCGAAAATTTTCAATTGTTGCAGTAGCGCATCCCCCCCTCCAACCTACAAAACATCAGAATATCTTTCCTAAAATTAAGAATGTGTTGATTGCATATTGTTTTGTCAGTTGCAAAATTAATAGTCATTTGATTGGCAGTGCGACATGCAAAAATAATTACAACAGCGAGGGTTGCATTACCAAACCCAAACCCAAGACCATCATTAAAAGCTCCTATTGTAGTAAAGGATTGTAAAGCTATTGTTATAATAGCCTACTGTATATCATGATGAGTTTGATTGTAATCAGCAGTGTTAGAATGCACAGTATGATGCATGCAGGACTCTAGTCTACGTGATACGCAGGCATTCGCCGTACAACCACTTAAAAGTTCTTGGGTCTGCGTATATCCAGTAAAGCAATCTTGGGTTTGTATATATCCAGTAGGCTGCAATACTGACTACACTGTAATAGCAGTAGCTGTGGCAGCCTCATCACAGACAGTTTACCCACTACAGCAAACTAGACTACAGCACTGCATGCATGATGTCTCTGATGTGTGACTGCTCCACTCTGTTCATGTCTCTTTAGACTTGCTGGGTGTAAACGATCAGAGAAAGCCAGTGATGTTGTCCTCTCTGCTGTGCAACACATGGAGTCCCTGAAAGAGCTGGACCTGAGTGACAGTTTCCTGAGTCTCACTGGAATTCAGCTTGTGAATGCATGGAGTCACTCCAGCTGTAAGCTGCTAATGTCAAGGTTGGTGTTTAATTCTCAGTCTTTTCCCATCCACAGTCACTAATGCCTGGTCTAAAGTAGTCTTATCATTTCTTTACAAATGAGCGACCTTGATAATATAGTTCAGGTATGTTGATAAGTTGAGGTAAACCATAAGGTTTGTTAAGCATTTTGTGTGGGTCTTCCATTTCTCAAGTCTACTGATAACTTTTAGCTGCTTATTTTGTTGTGTGGTTTTGTGTTGTAAAAAGTCTGAACTTGTAAGAACTCTACAAGAACGTACATGTTTATTGATATGCTAATGAGGTAAATGTGGAAAAGTCTACAGCAATGGAGCCCACAACTCCTCCAATCATATTCAACTACAGATCATATTCAGTCTGTCAGTCTATGATCTACACATTCAGTCCTATTCAGACACAGAATAGCCAAAGTCAATTTCAAGATAACTCATAGCCACAGTAAATCATAAAACATTCAACATTAAAATATCATTTACATGCAGTGGAGTTATATACTGTACTTGTGGGTCATTGAGGGAGTTTTCCTGTGTTCTCTGTCTCTCCCCTCTAAAGGTATCAGCATGGAGAAAATGGAAGAATCAAACCAGAAGTGAGAAAATGTGAGTGTCATTCTGAATTTAACTGAATTTTATGATGTCAGTCACAGTGAATATAACATTGATCTGTGACTGTCTGTAAATGTATCACAATGTATCTGTTTTCCTGCTATGGTGTGGTGCTGCATGTGTCGCCATTTTGCTTTGGACTAAGACTTTGTTGCAGATGGACTTGGATGTGTGTGTGTGTGTGTGCAGGTGTGTGTGTGTGTGTGTGTGTGTGTGTGTGTGTGTGTGTGTGTGCGCGCATGCATGTGTGTGTGTGTGTGTGTGTGTGTGTGTGTGTGCGCTGTCTAACAATTACAACATTTGTAAATGTTCTTAGTTGTGTTTGTCCAGTGGTAGTAGTGTAGTATGACTAGATGTCCATTGTAAGTTCACTGGCCCAAGATGTGAAGGACTCCCCAGCTTCATGAATGGTCTCTGGGCCTCCTGGGAGTCTGGTGGTTGGGCATCATAGGACAAGATGGTCTGATGATGGCAGGCCAGACAGAGGGGAGACTCTCATAATCCCCAGTGGTGCAGGTGCAGGTTAGCTGCTGTTCTGCCATGTCCTGATCTAAGCCTGTTGTCCACTATCCGTTGGTTTTGTGTTCATGAGTCAAACCCTGGGAGGGGAATTGTTGGGTCATTTATTATGTAGCCTCCTCCTGGCAGATTTTCTCACCAGTCATTTTTGCAGACTTGTTTGAGTTTATAATTCTCCCTCTCTGATGTATGAAAAGGTTTTGTAGATTTCAGTTTAGATGTTTCTGGCGCTTGATTTAGGATTTAATTCGGGTTTAGTATTTAGTTGTTTATGCAGTTTTTGTGTCATGTCCTCTCTTCAGAGATGTGGGGGCGTGACTGCACTCATTACAGGGAGTCATGTGACGATCAGATCAGCCCGTTGGTTGGTTATAGTCTTTACCTAAAGAGGTTCTAGTTACAAGGCAGTGGCTTGTTTGAATTTAAAGTGTTCCTTCTAGTCTTTGCCTCAAAAGTCCCAACCAGGCAGCAGGTGACTGGAATGGTCAGTGGTAGAGTACAGTGTCCACATGTGGTCCAGTGGGTCATGCACCTGTACCTCTGGGGCTCCAGTCTGCTCTGAGATCCCACACAGTCCAGCCTGGGGCCACAAGGTACCCAGTTGTCCATGGTGTGCTGTGGGGAGGCACTGGGGGAGTCTTGACCTGCAGAGCTGTAAAACCATCAGGAAGGGCCTCACACACACTGTGCTGTAGCTTAGGGCCAAGGCTGAAGATTGGGCGACCACTGGATGTGAACATATAGAACTCATCCCCTCAGCATTGGCAGTGGATGCAGTGCACCAGATAGTGATGGAGCAGGTTAGGATGGACTGCACAGAGGTCTACACACACACACAAGAAAGCACGCATGACCCTCTTCTTAAACACACACATGCACACACACACACACACAATGGCATCCTGTAGAACAGCCTCTTCCCTAAATTCACACACAATTTTCTCTGTACACTGCGTTTTGTTATGCAATGCTGCGCCTTGCATTTTGACCTGAGTTTTCTTTGTTTGTTTAAAGGCATTTTTATGTCATATTGTCCTTGATTAGACTTCTGACTCCCAACCAGGTGTTGTGCATGAGTGTATGTGATGGCCTATTTGTCCATATGGAGAATAAGGTCAATAGACTACTTGACACACAGTCTTGTTAGTATTTTACAGATGGATCAAACTTTATATTGAGATAACATTATACTGAATTAATGTTGTTTATATAGGCTAGTATTTTTAGCAGTGTTACCCACCACTAATCCACCTGCGGGGCATGTTGTAACATTTATCTAATGCTACTCTCGGTGGAATGGTACAAAAATGGTCGGTCATAGGAATAAACTTCAAGTACATGTATGTAGCAGAGACATATATGTTGCTTCTATAAAAATATGATTAGTCTAGCTGAGAGAGGCTAGTTTCAGAATTGTGTAACCACATTGTGCCCCACGTTCCCCCACACAGGCATGACGGTGACGGTCCTCTTCTGATTTTACAATAGTCTGTTTGCACTGTTCATTAGTCGCATCGCTTACTGTCAGGAATAATCATATACCCATTCATTAATGCAAAAACATACCAATGGTTTCTTAATATGCGAGAGAAATAGTAACAGATTTCTGCACTCCCTTATACCAATTTTCATCCCACATCTGAATATGATTCACCATGTACAATACACACATTTAAATGACTGAGTTAATGTTAACAAATTCAAATAAGAACATAACTCTTAAGTAGCAATTAAGTACCCTTATACAAAATGAGTTCTCAGCACATCTCACAATTTCCGTAAATAGGGCATTGTAACTGGCCATACATAGTGCACATGTTAATTCATGGGAGCCGCCATAAATGACACACCCTTTAGTTACCTTTTACCGAGACGGTGCAGTAAACGCTACACTGAACGTTTTGCCTCTCCAATCCATTTAGCTTCAACTAACAACACAAACACTAACAGATATTATCATTATCATTTCAACATCCCTTTCACAAAAACCTAGGCCAACCTAGTTTCATTGCAGGTATTAGCATCCAATCGCAGGAAACGTTCATAAGCATTCACAAAAGGAAACTTAACAGATAATTACTGCACAAAAGTGACACTCCATTACAACAGTCTCTATATCTTCCTAGGCATATTAAGAGTTACCCAAGACACCATATGTGTTGTATAATATGAGATTAACACCCACCTGAGAACAGTGATGGAATTAAAACACAGCCGGACACAAGTTGATGTGTTAGATGTTCTGACGAATGCTTTAATTCTTTTAACTTTAGGCCATCAGAACTATGGGCTTTGCCATCACCACTGGCCTAGCTCCATCTACAGGTGTGGTGTGTACTAGTGTAGAAGAACATCAATCTCATTGAAAAGGGAAACCAAAATAGTCAAAAAAATTTATAGGGGATTCTAATTTTTTTGCTGTAACTATTTTAAGCTGATTGAATTGTAGCCTATTACACTGTCAGTTAATAAGGCACATCTGCATAGCTGCATACACTGCTCCTCTATCCCTTTGACTTTCTTTAAACACACACACACATGCTCACTCACACACACACACTCACACACACACACACGCTCACAGACTAAGCTCCTCCAGAAGACCCTCTTCCTAAACACACACACACACACACACACACGCACACACACACACACACACACACACACACCAGGGGCGTAACTATAGCATGTTCAGCTGCACTGGAGCCGTCACCAATTAGCAGAAAGCAGAAGAACTATCGCACCTGTAACTGTCCCCTCCCCACATTCATTGTCCATGTGTCCATGTGTCAATGGCTGTCATTGTCCACCTGTCAGTGGCTCTGCCAGGGCACTGTAGTTACCTTGCCCCAAAGCTTTGCAAAGCAGCTTTCACAGGCAACTCAGTTCCAAAAGTGTGTCCAAATCTAAAAGAACTTACAGAAATCCTCTTCAACTGTAAGATACTCAATAAAATGTAAAGTCACATGCAGCAAAAGAGCTTAGATTGAGCTGTGAAAAGAGCTTGGATTGGAAAGAGCTTCAAAAGAATCAAATTCTGACATGTGGTCTTATAAATCTTCTACTGAAATGATCAGTTCTCATCTCGATGCCAAGCAATAAAACAGTTTCTGCCTTACTGAAGGCAAAGGTAGACGTTGCATGTATCCACTTCCACTGAGTTTTTGTTTTCCTTCCCCGCTGCCTGCAGAACACACAGGTTCTGCGACCATCACCGGCCCTCTTCCCATCTGCACTGAGCTCAAGCCCACAAACTGGCATGTGAGTCTCTCCAGCTGTCTGCACAGGAGCCTTTGGGGGCTGAGAAGTCAGTGGTACACCACACAGCTGTGCAGTGAGCTGCTCCACAAACTGCTTGTGGCTCATGCTTTCCTCCTGCATGTTTTGCATGAGTTCTTTGTGGAGGATGAAGGCATTCGTTGCAGCAATGTCCAGGAAGTGCAGAAAGAGCTTCTTGTACCACTTTGCAGTTTTGTGCTGTGTTGTGTAGTACTGGATCAACTGGTCAGACAAATCCACACCACCCATGAACTTGTTGTACTCGAGCACTGGTTTGGGGCAGGGAACAGACTGTGTTGACCAGACACCCTGTCTGCTTTTCAGTCTTTGCTGAACTACATCCCCAGTGTAGGCAGCATGGATGGTGGAGCAGACAGACACCTCTTGTGTATCCATCCACTTCACATAGACAACAGATCCATCTCTTATCCAGCGGATTGTTCCTCTAGGTGAAAGCTTTGTCAGTGCATTGAGGTTACTGTGTGGGCAGTCCCGCCGGGATTCTCTGGATCTTCCACATGCACCAAACTTGGCAGCATACAAGTCCTTGAAAAGCTTTGGGCTGGTGTAGAAATTGTCCATGTACACGTGGTATCCAGACCCCAAATATCCTCTGTTAGTCAGTGACATGACAGAGTCATAAGAGAGGCCATGACCTGTGGGGAAGTTGTTGTTGCCTGTGCATACAGAAAAGTCAGAGGTGCACCCATTGCTGGAGTCTGTCAGCACATCTAAGGCACATCTGCATAGCTGCATACACTGCCCCTCTATCCCTTTCACTCTCTTTAAACGCACACGCACACACACACACACACACACACACACATACACACACACACAGTACTCCTGCAGAACAGCCTCTTCCTAAATACACACTCTCCGACTGCAAGAGTGAGAGAGAGAAACACACGCACACACACAACACACACACACACAGAAACAAAACAGGAGGCACACACACACACACACACCAGGGGCGTAACTATAGCATGTCTAGTGAGTGCAGCTACACTCGAGCCCATCACCACTAAGCAGGAAGCAGAAGAACTCTGCTCACACACACACACACATACACACACACACGCACACACACATACACACACACACGCACACACACACGCACACACACATATACACACACAAACACACATACACTGAAACAAAACAGCAGGCACACACACACACACACACACACACACACACACCAGGGGCGTAATATAGCATGTCCAGTGTGTGCAGCTGCACTGGAGCCCATCACCACTAAGCAGAAATCAGAACTGTGCACACACACACACACACACACACACACACACACACACACACACACACACACACGCACACGCACAAACACACATACACACACACACACACACACACACACACTATGGCACACACAGACAGTGAAACATACATGCCCACTACTCAGCTGATTTAGAACTGGTTGTATCATGTGATGCTTCACCATGCAGTGTTTGTGTTTTATCACTCCTGATGGAAGATAGAATGGGGTTCATGTCAGGCACAGTGTCACACACTTCCAGAACTTACCGCCCCCCTGCCCCCAAACACACACACACACACACACACACACACTCACACACACACACACACACACTTCTGGAACAAGTCTCCACGCACACTACACATATATACATGTGCACACAAACACAAACACACACACACAGAAACAGAACCACACACACACATACAGGAAGGGTGGAGAAGAAAGCATGTTCCGCTACAGAACATAATGGTCAATGGAGGTGCTGGTCCCACGACTTGAACAGCACTGAATGATCAGTTATATCTCAGTCCAACAGCTGCCAGACTGCCCAGCAGTTTAAAAATTACATCAGTTATTCCAGAAGTAGCTCACTAATACAGATTTCACTAGTGTGAGTGATGCTCACTGGCACCCCCTATGGATAAGGAGGAAGCTTTGCAATGCAGAAGTGTGTGATGTAGTTGGCAAATAAGGGTTAAGGTTTCACTAGTTCACTCATCAGACTCCTTTTGAGGAGGAAAAACATGCTTGGCTTGGTAGCTAGGGATGCCAACAGCAGAGATCAGGTGTGAGTGATGTTTGCTGGCACCCCGTGAGAGCTTGTATCAGTGGCTGCTACCAGAAGGGAAATGTATGATGGAATGGAGTAAGAAGTAATGAAGTAATGAAGTAAGGATTAGTAGGCATCCAAGGACCAATGACCTAGCATTGGTAGCTGAGGATTGGTTGCTGGCAGCTCATAACATGAATGACAGGACATGATGGTGCGTATCTGTTCAATCTGGAATACATGGGACCAGTTGCAGGTAGCCAGTGCAGGTGAGGGCTGAGTGGAGAGGACTGCATGAAATGTATGAGATGTAGTGATTATGCAGAACTGGAGAAAAGGACAAATTTGAAGTGAATTAAGTAAACCAAGTTTTGTTCACCAGGTTGGAGGTGTAGAAATAGTGAATAGGAGACTGAATTCAGATCATTCAGATCTGCAATGGCTGAGGGCAAGGTAGAGGGATGTGTAGTAGCACCCATAACTTGAAGACCTAAAATAGAAGCCAGAGAAAGAAGTGTGTGAAGGGTGCAGCGTGGTGCTGTATGTGTGTTTTAGATCAGGAATAAGTTCAGCAGGAAGGAAATGTAGGGACAGCAGCATGGCATAGTCAGGCACGCTCAGCTAGACACATCGGGCCAGTGGCATAGCTGCCAGACAGGGAGGCTGTGATCCATCTGCAGGTGGAGTCAGGCACGCTCAGCTGGGAGAACTCGTCCTCTAGCAGGGCTGGGTTGATGGGGTTGGATGTGGAGCTGAAGTCTGTCTGTTCATGACTGACAGTCTTTGCCTGTGGTCGTACATGAAAAGGCATGTGTGTGTGTTTGCATTTGTGTGTGTGTGTGTGTGTGGTGTATGAAGAGAGAGTGAGAGAGAACTTTGAGTGTGAACATGAATATATACTGTGCGTCCAACAGAGAGGGAGAGAGAGTGGAAGTTTGGTTTTGATTATGTGTGTGTTTTTGTGTGAGAGCGAGAGAGTGTGATTGTGTGTGTGTGTGAGTGAGAGAGAGTGAGTGTGATTGTGTGTGTGAGTGTGTGAGAGAGAGAGAGTGAGTGTGATTGTATGTGTGTGTGTGTGTGCGCGTGTGTGTGTGTGTGCAGTAGTCAAGTATTTTTCTAAAAAAAGTGGGGGGGGGAGGGTGGATTTTTATTCTGTGGGACAGATTTTTTGTGCTGATGACTGTGTGGGGTGTGGGGGGTCACACACTCACTGCTTCTGCTTACACAGACACAGGGGTGTCATCACATACACTGTCATTCAAAGTAGTGTTGCCAGACTTTCTCAGCAATTACAATGTGTTACACACATTATATTAGAGATGTTGGTGAGTAGTGAGGCATAGTGTGGACAACACATGTAGTAGCCTACACAACAATAAAGGCTGTTCCAGCAGTTGTGGATCAATATTAGAGGCATATCTAATTTGTGTGTACACGGCTACTAGGGGGTCTTCACCAGGAAATTTTGAAACTGAACATGGCAAGCGGTTGTTTCTGACACCCAGGCTCACTCCCTCACGCTTCACAAGCATTTTCTGTGGGTAACTTTATGCTTCTAACTCCATGCAGGACAGTTTACATTTAGTCTTCCCTGGAATTCAGCTTTGACCAACTCTACCCACATCCTTTAGTCTGATTGCATGTCTTCCATGTTACTAAATACACTTTGCATTGCTTGTGGTTGCGTGTGGTCGGCAACTATGTGATAGATAATGTGCAGTAAACTTTCATTTCTCAAATGCACATCACAAGATTACAACGTGCATCACTAGCCAGCTTGATACAATGAATTAAGATGAGGGGAAAGAAAACAGTGGTGCCACAGCACAAGAACAGGTTTATTTGAAAGTCAAACTAATGAATTTGTGCATAGAAGTGCAGTTTCATAAAAAAACGGAAGACTATCAGTTTCCTGGGACAGACAGTAAAAACAGAGAACAATCAGAGGAAAACTAGTAGGGTACATGTGGTAACACTAACAACATCACCTGCTATGCTTCTTACTGACGTCAATTAAAATAAAAAATGTTGTTTCAATATATTCAAGCGTGCCCTCTCACCCACAGTATTTCACTCAATATGCACAAAGTCAGGCTGTGTGTGGAGGTGACAGTGTCTACTGCTTTGCCCCTACAAGGTTCTGATGATGTCCAGTTAGACTCTTAGACGCTGGGCTATAATGGCTAATAAACCATCCTGTGGGTTTCCTGCTCCACTGTGCTACCAGCAGAGCTTCATGCCAATGAATGCAAAGTCCTGCAAGT